>VUJU01000143.1:140417-161799 GCA_009835225.1 Aphis craccivora | reverse complement strand
AAAAAAAAAAAAAAAAAAAAAAAACACACATCATTGTAAAATCAATACATTCTTCACTTCGTTCAGAATCTAAAATGTGAGATTAATTTTAGATATTATAATAAAAACTATATTAATAAATTTCTTTTCTTAAGACTTGGAAGATATTTTAATCTTAAATTTTTAACCCTAATATGGTGTTTTTGGTTTGCTTTTACATGCATTTTGTTTTGACTCGCGAAAATTTAATATTTTTTTTAAATATACTCGTACGTAAGATTCAAGATTTTCATTGGTTAAAGTAATACAATTTTAAAAACAATTTTTTTCCATAGATTGGCCAACCATTGTCATGTGTTTCTACAAGATTTTTTTTTAATAACGGAAATCAATATTTAATTTATTATTTGTTATTCAAATGTACAACAAATAAGGCAATATCCTAATGTTTAAAGCTTATATAGACTTAAAAACTACTCGACCGATTTTGACAGAAGTTTCAGAGGTTGTTTTTAGAGATATCAGAAAAGTTTAAAGAGCATAGTTTGAATCGCGTTTAAAAATATACCAAGTGCTATATCTAATCCGACATAGGCGGATTACCCATCTTGATTAAATTAATTCACAAAGCGAGTAGATTTGTTCATTTTTGCCTCGGCGAGGTCGAATTATTAAGCCAGTATAATATATAATATGGCTTTAAATGATAATGACAAAACAATAAATTATAATTAGCCGGAACAACATGAAGTGTTACGTAGCACAAAATACCAACTCTGTATTCTAAGTTTTCACATAAATGCATACAGCTTTATATTTAAGAAAATAACAGTGTTATGCAAACGTCCACCACACCGATCGTCGTATACGTATAGTTAGCTGCTGTTTAAGATTTTAATTAGGTATTTTAATTACAGTGCTACTTGTACTTTGGAAAATATATATTTATATGTGTAATGTGTAATGTGTATAGTATAGGAAACTATAGCAATTATTGATGGGGTCAAGTAACAAATAATTATTGAAAAAGAAAAACCAGAACAGTCAACCGATGCGGAAAAAATATAATATGATTTCTTTAGTTTATAAAAAAGGAACAACACAATTTGATATGATTGAAGATTTTATAAACGTGTACCTAATACATAAATATAATAGTACACATAAAGCCGTCAACGACATTTTTCTAATTACAAATGTAATCCACTCGGATAAAATAATATTATGTCGAAAAGACATCCGAATGTACAGATAAATTACATCTGTAACAGCAAACAGGTTATTAATCTTCAATTCGTCGTTTAACTGTAACGCAAATTGGTCATTTGAATCAAGAGAAACGACTATATAAATAATTTGATTAAAGGGCGAAGTTTTCTTTATAGTATGAGATACCTAGTTGATAATTATATTTATGTATATACTGGGTAGATAGTATACTCATAGAATGGGTAAAAATACGGTTGCATAAAAACATAGTACAATTTTATTCATAATTATCCAAATTAACTGCAATTCGTTATTTGGCATTAAATACATGCACTTGTAATATTTTTAAGAAATATATTCATCCTTGATCTTAAAAACAATAGTGTAATTATTAATATACTACTAAAGAGTCTAGATAAAATCTTAAATTTCTAACCAGACGTCCGGTGTCAGAGCAAAAAATTACGTAACTTATGAACATATCTTGCATACAAGCCCCTGGCATAAAAAACTGAATCTCTAAATATTTTGTTTAATTAATATAGTTAACAATTTTAGATTTCATTACAACTGAACAATGTAAATGTTAATATATTCATTATTGTAAAACTAAAAACTAGTTTATAAATCTTCTCCGATGCCAACTATTGTGTTGATTGCTAAAAATTAATTGAAGTTTATTGTAGACATTTTTGAAAAATATTTTCAGTTCCATAATTTAGATACGTATTAAAAATGATATGCAGAAATTATAATTTGCTGCAGACATTGATAAATTATCCAAATCAATCACCGAAATACTTCCAATACCATATAAATCGGAAAAATAATTACTAGTAAGTAGTAACCTTAATGCTAGATAGGTAGATACCTACATAATATTATGCTCAATAAACGGGTTTAAAAGCGGATGTGGTGCATTCAACTTATATGCTTGCTTATACAAGTCTATTATTGGAATTTAAGATTCTCGTTTTTCTATAGACATCGGCATAATACTTTCACTCAGCTAAATCTCAACTCTGTATTATTGTAGGTATATAAGTACACGTGCATATATGATATGTTTATTTTTTTATAATATGTAATTATCATTTGTATCCGTTTAAGCGATGATACAAATATTTGTCATACCTATTAGTACCAATATATTGATGTATTAAGAACATTCATTATTACGTGCTTTATTATTTAAATACCTAGAAACAAATTTTTAACACTCTTTTTTTAAAATTAAATATCTCCCTAATCATTGGTTACGAATTTAAATGTAATTAAAGAATTTAAAAATATTCATATAATATATACAGAATTAAAAATAAATAAATACCCCGATTGTAGGTTTCATTTTTTTTAAATACAATAATTATTATGTAAACAGAATTTGTGTATGAAAGTTGATATGCGGTTACTACCAAATTACAAAAATTAATCTGAATATTTGTTCGTTCACACTAACATTTATGGTTTTTTATAACCCGCCCACTTACATGCTAACTAACTTTGGTTAAATAAGTAGGTACGTGTTTAGTATATTCAGTCCTAAAATACAATGAGAATTACAACAATAAATAAAATCTATGTAATAAAAAATAATATTTGAGTTATAAAGTGTGATAAATAAATTAATTTCGTATTACTCCGTTTGATTTTATCTGTCATTGTTACACCTTATAAAAGATTGACAACTTTACTACTCCATATTATAATTTATAGCTTGAGTAATGTCTAACAACATATTTTTAATTGTAAATAAAAATTAAAAACTATGTATCTATCAAAGTTGCTTGTAAAAAATTATCACGCGAATAACTATATTTTCTAAATTAATTATAACCTTAGTAGATTTTTCTAAATTAACTTTCACCCAAACGGCTTATAATAATGTGAGTGCAGTCGTTTTTCCCCATTGAGAGTCAACTTGTCAATTATTGTAGCACAAAAATGTTATGGTTTTGTAGTTTTTGCGGTAGATATAATTATATAATTTATTAAAATAATGTAATTAAAATTGTTGTTTAGATAACAGTATAATTTAAAAACAAAACGTTTCATTTTGTGTTTGTGCATAAAATATATTCTACAGTATAATATATCATCTAATCTGATACTTCAGCTACAGTGATTTCTCAAAATAATAACACTTTTTTTTTTTATCTCACAGTTTTATTCATCAGACCGTCAATGCAATAAAATATTATCATTTAATTTCTTATTTTTTTAATATAATGTTAAACACTATCTAACTTTGTTATGTTAAAATATCTGTAAAAAAAGTATATATATAACAAATTATATCTGATTTAAAATGAATTTATAATACTCTTATATTCTCATATGAATATATCTAATAATCAAAAGACAATTTTTGCAAGCAGTTATAAATTATATTTTAGAAAACTTAGAGTGAACCCTAAAATATTTTTTTTGATATAAAAATATTATTTCAAAAAAATAATTATAACTAAAATCTCAATACAGAAACAAATGACTTATAATAAGTAGGTATTTAAAACATTAATCATCAAACCAAATATTAAATACAAAATGATTCTTTTAGAAATAAATTCTCATGTGTATTTTTCTTGAAAAGTATTAACTCTTTTGTTATAAGAACATAATTTGAAATCAATAGAAAACAAACATTTCAAAAACAAATAGGTATATATTATATAGTTCTCATATTTAATTTTTTTTTCAATGCATCATAAATACTTTTTTTTTAATTTCATATTCCAGAGAAAATTATTTATTTATACATAATATGTATAAAAATCGAATTTTTAAATGGTAGCTTATTATTTAAATTGAATACTTATTTAAAGGTTAAGTGATTAGAATGAAAAGCAGGAAGATAAATATTCCGATTAAAAATTTGAAATAAATTAAAAATGTATGTAGTCATTAATAATAGTCAAATTCTTTAAAAAAAATTATTATTGTAAAAAAGTAAAGGATACAATTATTTTTTTTTTAATGTTGTTTTTTAACGACGTAAATAACATATTATGTTTCCAAAACGTACATTTCGTTATATTATAATGACTGTTGACATTTGAAATGATCACCTTGTACAATATATTTTTTTAGTAAGTACGTAGTTATCACTAGTGCGTGTCGTGAAAGCTTATACAGTAAAACAATAATAATGCACACCTTAATGTCCACAGAACACTATAATATAATAATAATATTATACGTGCAAAAGCCACTGAGGGTCGAAAGTCGACTTTTTATTCAAAGCCCATTACGTGCTCGTAATTCGGTCAAGAACAATGTCTTCCAGTACATTGGGTCTAAGGGATCCGTTCGACCCATTAAGCTTTCGCCCCATCCCAACGGATGCTGCTGATTATTTTCAAACTGTTGCTCGTGAGCAAAAACACACAGCGTATTACAACATCGTTATTTTTATCACGTAAAGCAAATACCTATAAGCAAACGAGGAGGAACTTGTTTTTATTCGCGTGGTTTTCTTCCGTTTAATTTTATAACTCGGCATGATTATAACGCGAATTCATATTATTTTAATACGTACGATTTACTTGGATAACTGTCCTCGAAAGATTTCCCAAAGTTTTGAGGTTAATTATCTATAAATTATATTCGGTGGATATATTATTATATAGTTATACAGCCACAATTGCAGATAGCTTTATATTAATATGGGGTTGCGGTGTTCTGTTTTTTTCATTTCAATATACAAAATATACGTGTATGTGTTTTAAAAATTAATAGGTAGATAATTTTATAATATTAATATTTTCGAGGTAAAATTAATACATTTTTAGTAATTTGAGCTTTAAATACTTACATATAAAATATAATCGTACAATATTTGTATTTAAATATATATTTACACAGCATAGCATACATTTATTAAAGAATTATTATATTAAGCTTAAGTTAGATAAAAACGAGTTAATGTCAAATCGAAAAGTTAATTTTATGTCAAAAAATCAAGGCATTTTCATTTTTTATCATCATGAGTCATGACTTATAATAAATCACAAATTTATTTGAATTTAAATTTAATTATACTTGATTTTATAACAAGATAACTTTTTATACACTTTAAGAATTACATTATTAAGTAAATATACCTAGATAAATACTGAAGTTTTACAGATTCAATTTAGATATTTAAAATAATATAATATTAGATTCTGAGCCGAGAAATAAATAAATTATTAGTTTAAAAATTTTGTATTATTTTTTGTGTCTGGTGACATTTTTTTTATTTGAAAATATGATCCGATCATTACTTTCTAGAGAGGTTCTGATAGTGAACATATCTAATTTGTATATGGAAGTCAAAACTAGAAATTTTCCTACAGTTTTAAAATAATCGATAAAAACCAAAAAACAAATACTAACATTTTTTTTTTTTTAATTAATTTTAATATTATTATTAAAAAATAATTTGATAATCAAGGTTAACTATAATTTAAATAGTTTTCACTCGGAATTATTTTTGACCGTACACAATGTTATATCATCAAATTCAAATTTAATACAATATCCATTACGTCATTATAACCTTCTCAATTACCAGGTAAACTTACACTTACAATGTACCTACAGTAAATTGGTTACTTATTTGGAACTTTAGACATTTATAGTTATTATCTTGATACTAAAATTATGTTAATCGTAGAAACTCGAAACTCTTTGTCATCACGTTTATTATTATTCATTTAATATGTGATTTTCAAGATATTAAGATTACTTTTAAGCCTCCAATACCACTAACCTATTAGCTATTCACACAGATCTTTGGCACGTATTGGTACTTGATGTTGAGTTCTAAATTAATCACAGATGGTATTATTATATGAAATAATATAATAATAACATAAGTTCTATCTGTTTAGTTTTGTCAAAAAATATTTATATATTTGAATTTAATACGTTGATATTTTTATTGAGATCTACTTAATCAAGTTAAAGTTTAAAAACATTCATCGAATACGAGTATACGAGTATGCCTAGCTATGATTCAAACTGGATTTAAAAAATGTATTGCACAGGTGCTAATCGTAGATACCGTTTTCTGATAACTATTGCCGACTTTCAAAAATAGGAAGATTAAAGTACCATTTATGTCAAATTTTAAATCTATAAAGTTGCTTTATGACAGTATTATAGCGGGTAACGATTTCACTGTAGGTACCAATTAGGTACCAAAAAAAAAAAAACTGCTCGACGATTGAAAAAAAAAATGTATGTCAATGCATAATATAATTATTTCTAATTATCACACTCTGAATCTAAATTAAAAGAGAACAAAACACAATACACCACTTGCATGACAAACATATTATTAACTAATAATATTGTTGTTTGTAAGTTCATCAAAATTTAACATGATGAAATGTAGGTAGAAAATAAAAATTATGTAATTTCAACGAAATACAAAATATGTATTCATATTTAAAATTTTAAAAATGATTAACTGAGACTACTTTTGTTTGTATATTTTTCTATGTAATTATTATGTATCTATTGACTATTCTAAATTGTTTTGTTCAATTTTAATTTAATTTTTATGTAAGTATTGAACTCAACATCACCATTACAATCTAATGCTTATAGATTATATGTATAATACCTCAATACGTCTTATGTAATTTATTTTATTTTATGTTCATGTTATTTTTTATAAAAAAAAATAATAATAATAATAATAAAATAAATAATAAGCAAATTAAATAAATAAACATAAATTTATTATTTTCGTTCTACAATATGTAAAAGCTAATATTAACAAATAAGTAAAAATGAGAAATAATCATTATTATTATACTTGAGTATAGATATATTTGGTTAATTATTTATTTATTTTTTTTGAAATATTGTTACTTAAATAAATTTTATCTAGGTATATTAAAATGCCTTAGGCATGAAATGTTTTCTCAAGTTTTAATCACACTTGTACGCTTTCGAACACATTCCACAAACCGTTATATTGTATGAATCGCAAATAAATAAATATTTTGTTAAAAACTGAGATGCTATTATTATAAAATAACGGAAAATCGAAAAAAAAAAATAATTCCCATCTTAAATCCATATATTTTGTTTATAAAAAGGGAAATTATTGTCTAATACACCATGCATATATTATTATGTATAAACATATTTGAAAATTTTAAATTTAATTAATATATGCGTTTTTTTCTTGTTTAATATAAATATGTTTATGCTGAGCATAATATTACTTTAGCTATGTTCATCCATATATTTTTGTACTATTCATTGTAAAAAATAAAATATTTTACACCAACCTGATTAAAATCCACAAGGTTCGACATCGAGTATAGGTTATCCGATAGAATATGCTTTATTAACAGAGCTAGGTTTACTGTGGCTCATGTACAGAATTCTGAATATATTCAAAGAATCGCGTACGGCCGATGTAGGGAGAAAGTTAACGATCCGGTCGGATGCTTGTTCTGAGTCTCCCCCCACTCATACGCCTGATTTGATTTCATAATATTAATTCTATGTTATTATTATTTCATAAATATAACCACATGTATCATCGTAACGATGAATCCGTTTTCATTAAGTAACGCTGTAAAAAGTAGGGTCATCGTGGATAATGGGAGGTATCACCGCCACCCTATAATAATACAATCGTCTTAAAACTTTCAGCCTATACATATTCGTTTGTTGATTAGTTAAAATAGAAAAACTCACTTATTTTGTTTAATAGAAAGTCGTTTTGTCTATCTATGAGAATATTGTACATCTTTTCGATTGCAACATGGTTTGCACAAATGCATAAACGTAAATAGAATACAGCACGACAAAAAAACTTGGAGTTAATGTTTTGAAAATTGCCTACGGCCTGTAGAAGATTTATTATCTATTATACACCTATTGGTTAAACTATCTTTTCCCATATGGTCAATACAACTAACATTCATTTAATTTTTCTAAAAATCACTGGAAAAAAATATGCCATGATAAAAATTATAAAAATATTATATTAACATTATTATGTTAATGTTTATTATTACTATTAATTAGTAATAAGCAATATGCACAATGCACATGCAACTTATAACTGAAATACCACAGCTACATAATAATATAATATTGTTTTGATCATAAACAAATAGCGTTTATTCTTATTATAATGTGGATATATATTATTAATGCATTAAAAATATTAATCATTTCAAAAATAGGACTTTCTAATTACATAGTTAGATTTAAGAGTAGACACATGACTTTTTTTTGTTTAGTTGATGAAATTGTTAAATACTATGTATTATTGCATTATCACCATTCTTAAAAAGATATTACAAACGGATCAAATGTTTATTCGTCAATATTTAATCTTCTGGAGTTTTTATTAGTAAATTTCCTATGTAATATGACTTGCTTTGTTGTCTATGTGGTATAACACCCTTGTAGATTATTGTCTATACTCTATACAACAAAATAACAATTATAATAATAGTACCAATTTGGATTTTAGTTTCTAAATTTCTAATAGACAAATTTTAAATAATCTTTGTTATAAACTAAACAATAATAATTATATAATAAAAGTTAGCGTGTTAGCTAATGGATTTACAAAATATTTTATTAATTTTATTTATAATATCAAATACAATGTCATATACATTACTTAAATTATTTACAAACTATGTATAAGACCAAGGTAACCGGACTAAACATTTATTACAAGTGTCGAGTATAACATTTTTGACGCAAACTAGTTTTATAAAGTTCGGCTAAAAACTAAGTCAAGAACATTCACGTATATATTTTGGTATAAATCTGTAAAATATAACAGGTTATTATAAAATAAATATTTATATTCATAACTACTTATCTGTTATCATAGGTAATAATAACATAAATATTTACTAGGCATATCATGCTGTTAACGAGTAGGATACTGTCATTGAGTTAAAGTTACTCAACGTATTAAATAAAATATAGAGAAAAGTATAAATATTATGTTGAAATAGCCAACATACCTAACGTAAAATGTAACCTCACAAGCGGAGGAATATACGTATGACAATGTATCACAAACACGCACATGCACACACGTATTAAAACATATAGAGGAATATTGTATTATGATGGGTACGTATTTTAATATTATATAAGCGTGTGTGTGAATCGTAAGTGTGAGTATAATAACACAAGTGTAATTTAGTACAAAAGAATAAAAAACAATTTTCATTCTTCTGCTTATTCGAATATTTCATTCAAAATAATATTATACAAAACGTGATATATTTGCTTGTACGCGTAATATATATATAATATATGTCGAGTACCTATGTCATTATCGGTATTATAACAACTATTCGTTTTTAATATTTTAAAGTATAATTTTTATGTTTGTTTCCAGCAGACCTAAGAGTAATTTAAATAATTAAAATTGAACCGTTTTATGTCAACATGACGATATTGTGGAAATGATTTTCAATTACATTAATGTATGTTATTTTTTTTCTTTGAAAAAAAAAATATTATCAGAGTGTATAAATTATACATACAAATTATTATTGTTTGTATTTATTTGTTATATTTTAACAAAATATAGATTACATTTGAATATGTTATCCAATCAAATCAAATTAAAATATTACATAGTGTAATTGTTTTATATATTTACAATATGTGATCAAAATATCTATTTGTAGGTAGCTACATAATTTTTTTAGAATAATATTATCTCTTTTAATATGTAATTTGTACATTTTGTTACAGCTTACATATTATGATAATCCGAATATTAATTCATTACAAAAAATAAATAATATTTAAACTAACAACATACTAACAAAAACTCACTTAAAATAATAATGTCCAATGTATTTAATTTTTTTTTTTATATACAAATAATAAAAAGTAAATGCTATGATTTTATGAACCTATTAAGTGTATAATATGTATAGATAATCAAATAAACAAGTAACAATAAATAGTCGTAAAAATGATAACCAATCATTCGTCGTATATATCATGCGTATTAGACAACTAGGTAAATGGGTACCTACATCTTAAGATCACCAAAAAAAATTCAAAAAAAGATAACTTGGTGACTTTTCAATCATTCAAAATGTATAAAAATGTATTGGATTTAATTTTTAAATTATTGAAAAAATAATAAATTACTCTTTTATTATATAGGTAATCAGTGTTAAATGTTCTATGTATACAAATACATCACATGAGACTTAACCAAAAAATTTGTAGAGATAAATGACTCTTGTCATTGTAAAAACAAAAGCTGCTGTCTGTTTGATATAAAATCATTTAAATTATATGAACAAGAATCAATGTATAGAAAATATGACTAATTTAAAAAAAATAATTAATACCCAGTTAAACGTGTTGGTCGTAAAAATAGTGTTGTAAATCTATAGTTTACAGTATTTACTGTTTACATTGCTTACTGCTATAGCTATAGTTTATGGCTTTGTAACAAGATAATATTACACAAATGTATATCAGCTATGAACATCTATTTAATTCAAATTTCAAATAACATTGGCTTAATGTTGTTAATTAAGTGATAATCTCGATTATAATCCACAAGAATATTATTTTTTGATTGTTTAAATCTATTTTATTCTGGAGCTATAATATTGTGACAATACACTGTATACTAAAATATTTTTTGGAACGAAAAGTCAAAAGATTCGTTAGTGGTAGTATTTTTATTGTTTAATAAATAGTCAATATAAAATTATTTTTCCTTATGGAAGTTCGGATCACAGGGCGTATTTACCTTAGATTTATTTATTAAATCATAACAATTAATTTATGTAAATATCAAATAATTATTATTAATCTCAATGTAACAAACTGTGTATAATATGGTAAATAGATTAATATAATAACACAAAAATATGTATCATATATATAACCCATCTTTATTATTTAATACATTTTAGGTATATTATGCAGTAATATATTACATTGCGATAAAATAAAAGATGTAAAAATACAGTTCCGTTGTGATAAATAAACAAAAGTATGTATGATAAATTAACTATTAAGTAATTTATTAGAAATAAATCAGAAATACAAATTCAATTGATTTTGCTCATTATTCTTTAACTATGTACATAATATTAGAATATTTCATCTCTAAAATAATCCAAATATTATAATATATTTGAAATATTTCATAATTTTATCGTAAATGAAAACTAGATAAGAAAAATGTTTACTGTAACTGAGTCAAGTATCAACAATAGGCAAGAATATTATCTATGTATCAATAAAATTAAATGATGAAAACTGAAACACAATTATATAAAATATTATATTCTCATATTTAGGCAGGTTATGAAGATTGATGTGAATTACTTCAATCAGTTTTTAGTATAACGCTTCTTAAAATTATACCAATTAAATAATAATTATTAGATTCACTTCTATTATCATAATTATGAGTCTTGAAAACTATGTCGTTCTAAAAATATAATTATATTAAGTATTTGGTAAAAAATTATCTAACTACCAAAAACATTGAAAAATTAACAATTAGGATTATTCCCCGAAAATGAATTAAAAATGAGTTTGTATATTTCATAAGACATAAGTTAACTCTTAAACAATCGTCAGATCTATATCAGTTATCACTTAACTAATTTTATAATTTATTACAGTCAAACAATTATACCTTGTACAGTTGATTGTAATTAGAAAAAATAAAAAATAAATTTGTTTTACTTTTCAACATACTATATAACAAGTTTTTTTTTTACCTTCTCAATTTCGAGATAAGGTCCAAGACAAATGTAATCGTTAAATAGCATGTCTAATATAGACATAGAAAGTGTAATGTACCTATGTACCTACATTGTATTTATTATAATCTAAGTTTCCATTACAATTTGTGAAATAATAAACGAAAAAAATGCATCAAAATATTTACATGTACCTATACGGTGTATACACTACTATTTAGTCACTCTCTAAATATATATACTCTATTTAGTTCATACCTATATATTATGACAATATCTTCCCGTAAATATTTATAGATAATTAAATTGCTAGGTATGTAAGATTCTTAGTTATTATATTAAATAACAATGGAGGTAAGTAAAAAATGTGAATTTTTAATTCGTATAATTATAAATTAATTTTAGTAGTAATATCCAAAACATTGTCAAGTCACGTAGGCTTTATATGAATTAAATAACAATCTTATGAAAGGTACCTAAAGATATAAAATATATGAAGTAAATGTAAATATGTAACATATATTTATATAATATAATTTTTATTATCATCTTTATTATAAATATAAAAATTTAAATCATCAAAAATTGTTTAATACATTACAGTAATATTTAAAATGTACTAATGCGCATGGTACATTGTATATTATAATGATAATGTAATGTTTTATAAAACTTATTACAATAACATTTTGGTGGTGTCGACGGTGTCGTATAAGAATATTTAATAAAATCTTGATGCTACTAATAAATATTTAGTTAGTAGATAGGTATTAATACAATGCCACAGCAGGCCTCAAAAAAAAGTAATAAAAATACAAGGTATAATAAATAAATAAACACAATGATAATTCCAGTGATGAAAGTATAGATCTCGGGATATATACTTAATGTTGTATAGATTATTTATGAAAAAGGTTTGACTTTCAATTATATAGTAATAGCATTGATTTTATAATACATTATAAAATCAGCTAGGGTGTAATTTCTGTACATACTCAAGTACTCAACTCATTTTTTTAAAATTGTATCACTAAAATATTCATGTTCTGTCTTTACTCAGAGGAGTATTCAATAAAATTCACCATTATGTACTTTTATTTTTTAGATTCTGAACGAAGTGATAGTCCCATATAAAAGCTGTTCATAATGTTAAGCAAAATATGAATTTTAAAGATATTTCATATGATAAGATAATGCAAGAACAACCAAATAATACAAATAACTTTATCAATCCTTTAATACCTCAACAAAATGAACAACTAAGTACAAGTTTGAAAAGAAAGCGTTCACTGTAAGACATAAGTTATTATTTAATTTTATTATATTACTTAAATTTTAGTATCTAAAGTAAATTGATTATAAATTTATAAACATAAAGTCATTCGGGAATTTCGACTTTTTTTTGATGTTATAAATTAAAATTTTGTGGATCAGAAAAGACCACTAAAAGCAGTGGCGTACGCAGAATTCGTTTATGGGGGGTTACCATTTATATATACTGTATAGATATACAATGTTATAAATGTAATTTTCCATAAAAGAATTATACCTAGGTACATGTTTCACTTCTGGGGGGGGTTAAATCCCTACCCCCACCCCTGTCAGTACGCCACTGGACTAAAAGCAAAACCTATAGTTAAAGATAAAACAAAAAACCTAACCTTTTCTCCTGATACTATTGACAGTATTCTAAAATCGCATATATGTTCAGATCCTGCAAGTTCATTTAATGCTATAAATACTGAAAAGGTAATTGTTAATTTAAAATTAAAGTTAAGTACAGTATTCGGAAATGAGTATTAGGGCAAAAATCAGATTGCATGTGTTTTTAATCTCATTAAATAAATCTCATTCCATATCTATTGTGTGAAAATGCCACAACTCTGCAACTTAGTTAACCAGCCATCAAGTACAGTTTTTAACTTGAATATGTTATAAATTAATTAATTTAAAATGTTAAAATTAAGTTTTTAATTAGATATTTTTAAGTTTAAAAATTTTAAATAGTTGATTGATAAATATTAATTTTTTGTATTTGATTTTATAATCATAATCAATTTAAGTTCTTATAAATCTTAGGTAAAGAAAGTTCTTGAAAATATACTGAATGACTGTTTTTATTCACTTAATCTATTTTGGAATAAAGTTATTTATCACCACTGGTTGGCAAGGAGACCTAGTCGATAAAAAATGTAACGCTTAACGAAAAACTGTAAGAGATAGAGAGAATGAAGGAGACCGATAACTATATATCGACTGCCGCAACGAAGAAAGTCGTAACTCAATTTTACGAATTTTTTTTTTTTTGATTTTTCAATGTGGTTTTACTGTTTGATCTGGTTGTCCAACGTCATTGAGTTACGACTTTCTTCGTTGCGGCAGTCGACATAGTCGTTTATTTTTAGTGTTGGTAAAGATCGTATGTCTAGTGTACCAAAGAGATTAGATATTAATTATTTTTACAATTTCTCGAAATATCTATTTCCAACGAAACCCTATGCATTGAATTGACCATAGATACCTAATATGAAATACTAATAGAATATAAAATAAATATTTTATATCTGTGGAATTGACACAATCATTGAACCGACGAATAAGGTCGTATCTATTTTATTTTATTCTATTATATTACAATTACGTGTTTGTTTTATTTAATAAATGGATTTAAAAATTAAGACGTATTAAGTTTGTTAGGAAATAAGTTTGAATTATACTTACTTAATTATTCTTTTATATTTATTGATGTTCACATTCTCAAATAGATTTTTATTTAATACACCATGGCGAAATTTATATAAACGTTTGTACTGTGATTGCATTGATTTCAATCGAGTTAAAATGAAAACACACATGAAAAATACCCATCTATTAGAAATATCCAATTCAACACAATCGCTACAAACCAATATAACTGTAATCAGACATACGATGTCAGTAGATGATAGTATTGACAGAGGTAGAAGCAAAAATATATTATTAATGTATATTACTTATCTAAAATTAACTTAATTAGAAAGAAAAAATATATTTGTCAATTAACTTATACATTATAGTTCCCTCTAATGTGCCTCAATAATGGGTATGCAATATATTATGCTCTACTGATTTAAGATATACAAAAAATGAAATAACATCATATATTTTAATGGCCCATACAATATCAAATATGTTTAAATATCCTATGTGTCAATTTGAAAACAAGGACGATAATGCTAGTATATTTGACAGTGCAGTGCTTAAGAGTTTTTAAAATGGTTTGTACACATTTCAGATTATTTTTACTTGTAAAAAATATTTATACTTAAAACCAAATTAAATATTTTTAAACTATATGCATATTTTATCTTGTAATAATTATTAACCATTAATAATGATTTAAATGTTTAAATTTTTATTTATATTTTAGATTACTGATAAAAAAGAATGGCACATTCTTGGATATGGACCTGTTGAATCAACACCATTGAAAATGAACAATAAATCTCGTAGTACCTATGTCAATAAGTCCAAAATCTGCAACTAAAAGCTGAATTCAACCTCATAAACAGAAAACGCTTATAGATACTTTTAATATGAATGACAAGTTAGGAGCAATATCTTCAAATGCTCTCTTTGTTTGTCCTAATTGCGAAGATTTTGAAGCTTTTAATTCAGAATTTTTCTATGAGCACTTAATAAAGAAGTCAATTATAAAACTCAAGCAATACTTTTTTTTTACAATACAACATAGTTTTTTGGGGTACCACTACTGGGTGACTTTCTCACATACTCCTCATGATTTTTTACATACCTATATGGCGTTAGATTATGATAAGTACCTATTTATTATTTTATTATTACTTGTTTGTATCTGTATGCTTATGGCCTATCATATATTGAAAATGTTTGTTTTTAGAAAATGATCCACCAACATTTGTCAAATGAGTATGTATTATTATATAATATGTTTATTAAAAAAAAGGGAGAAAATTCCTGACTAGTTATCGATGTACAATAGATTTGTAAATAATAGAAACATAAATTTTAGTTTACAGCATTTGCATTTATATATTATAATTTTATAATTAAGTTATGATATATTAAAAATTATGCCATGCGTCATGGACTTTTAGCAGGAAATCATGATACATATACAATTACACATATTAAACAAATAAATAGGAATCGTAATAAAAAAAATTAAAAAATACATGAATTATAAAATAAACAATTGAAGAGGCAAGTTTTAGTTAATAAATAATTTAATAATGTACATGTTAATTTATTATGAAAACAAAATATTTTATCATTATAGTTTTATTTTAGAAATATAAATAGACTCGAAACCACAAAATATGATTCAAACAATAAACATACTACAAAAATTTATTGTATTTATTTCTACTCACTTATCTACCTATACATTATTAAACAATCGAAGAGTTGGATTATAAATGTATTAATTAATTATCCACGTAGGTAATTAAAATTACCTATCTATTTCATACAATGTGAAACGTGCATGCAGTAGTTATCCAGTGGCGTAACAAAAAAATTTGCCCCCCTCCCCCGCACAAAAAAAAAATTTCAAAAATGGCCCCCTAAATATATACCAAATATAACCCTATAACCAAAGGCCCCAAATTACCGTGGGCCCCTTGCAACGCAGAGCCTGCGGGCCCTTAGTTACGCCACTGTAGTTATTTCGAAAAATTGTACAGATGCTCACTTTAAAGAACTAGTACCTCCTACCAGTATTTCGGCCTTAGCGTGACACAACAAAATATTTATTTAAAAAAACTTTTTAACCTACCAACGTTTAAAATTTATTTTAATGTGATATTTGATTTTTTTAGAATTGGCCATATAAAAACTTTTAGGTTTTAAAATTCATTCATTTCACACATACTATATATACCAAGTCTATAAGTATATGTGAATACATTTTATAATCATTGAAAGGGGTGTTTGAGCACTGCGTGTATGTACTATACGACCTTTCTACGTTAAACTATAAAATGTGATTTTGTAGTATTAATTTGCTCAATTAAATGAAAAGACAGTCTAAGGTCTAAGGGCACTATGTAGGATTCGAACTGAGACTTACTTCAAGCATATAAGTATGACGTATTTAGCAAATTAGATAGATAGTTGTCTAATTTTGTTGAAAGTTAGAATATTTTACTCATAGACAATTGTATTTCCTAGTGGTAATATATTATAATATTGTGGAAAAATCGGCTAAAACGGTTAGATCCATAAATATCAAGTAAATACCTACACTATTTTTAAGCTTATGGATAGGTTACCTAACTAACATAAGTAATATGTTTTCTTAAATGGCTTACAAATACCTGTGTGAAATTTGAATATTATAATTTTATTTTACTGTTCATATTTATGAAATACTATTCTAGTGTAAATTATGTTATTTATATATTGAGTGGACTCAGATTGTAGTTAAGAGATTACACACTTTATTATTATTACAGTAGGGTAGGTATATAATTATGATAGTTTGTGACTTGCATTTTCACCCATTTCCGAAAATTTAAAAGTCATAAAATATTAACGATGAAATCTTGAAAGACTTTGATCATTAAACCATAACAAAACACTATGAACTTTACTATTCTATATGAATATTCAATGAAAATGCTGATTTCTAACTTCTAAGGATATCTAACAAAGGTGTACCGTGTACCTTTAATAGTTTCTAAAATACTACATTTAACTTTAATATTGAGATTGCATTATAGATTACTAATTAACGATAGTGCTTTTGAAACATTAATCATAAATCCAAGTAGGTACCTAGAAGGCTAGAAACTTATTTAGTGTTTCAATTTTATATACGAGTACCTATGTTTATGTTATATTTGTTATAAAAAATAAAATCACATCAATTTTGTTTATTAACATAATTTTTATTTTTACTACAGCTTATTCTACAGCTGAGACTTTTAATTAAACTTTGAATAAAAAATACTCAGTATATCACCATCAAAAGTCATGGTTGCATGCATTTATTAATCAAATATTGACATTATAAATTTAACTTTTAACCATTCATGAACAATTATATGTAAATTTATTTATTAACTATGTAGGTAGTTAGGTATATTTATACAGTTATATACAGTGAAGTTAAAAATACCTATACAGTATAATAGATACTACCAACCCATATAGGTATTATTCCAATTTATTTAACTACTACTTAAGTCTGTCTGGTATTTATAATAGGTTAGTTATTAGGTATACATACCTATACTTATATATAATATTCTGCAATGATTTGCACTGTGATTGATTGATATATATAAAATACGTAGGTACATGGTACTTATCTAAATACCTATATTGTGTCGAAGTTACGTTTTCATCACTATTATTAGTTATTACTTAATAGTTATATATCAAATGATTCGGTAGTTTTCTGTGATAAATCATCATTATTCATAATTCATTACCTACCAGTCATTACCGAATACTCATTAAATACGATGATATTCAATATCGGTTATACCTGTTTTTGTATAAAAAAAAACGATGTTTGCTGCTATATTAAGATGAGTAGAATATAATCGTGATTTTAATTACAGAAATAAAAACGCGAAAAAGTTTGACTATTTTTTAGTGAACAAAATTAACATGCGTGAATATAAGCATTGTATATTTAGGTTATGCTGTTGACGTTTAACATTAATTTACCTAATAAAAAGTTTTAAAAGAACATTGAAGTATTTTGGGTTGACTTAGATATCTAATTATATTGATAAATATAATATCACCGTACATGGATATTGACCATCAGATAGTCATAGCTACAGGTAGGTACCAACTTAAATAATAACTTTTAAACAATAATTTAAACATGCACATTCGGATGGTTGTATTATATCTAGTTTACTTCAATACTACCCGAAAGGTATAATATTATATTATTATGACGTAACCTATTCCGAATCTGTAATAGTTTTTTTTTTTTGTACAATATAATTTAAAGTTTACCTATAATAACATGAACATACTAAAAAAAGTTCTAGTAAATAACTAATTATATAATATATTAAATGATAAATATATAAATTAATTTCTTTGGCTGAGAGCTACAATTATATTCAAAATACTAATAGAATTAAAGTCGGTAGTTACATTTAATTCTAATAATAATATGAATATGCAAATTTTAAAAAGTCATGTATATAAGTTTAACACTTATTGTGATTCGTTTTGAGTACATAGTACAATAGGTACTTAAGATGAACTGTATAATGTCAACCCCAAAGAATTTACCATCAAGAGAGTTTACTAGTTTTAAAAATAGGGAGATTTTACCATACAATCGGAAGAGTTTAACACCGCTCCAACATTCTTATTCAAACGATATAACACTTTGACTAACATTAATTGTTACCACCTACATGATATAGGTACATGTTACATCTTAGAGACTATGGTTTATAAATATTATAAATTTGGCACGAATTTTTTATGTTTATAAATTTATTAGATTTATATTTCTTAATTCCGATTAAAAATGAGTACATTTCATAATGCCATGGATAAAATATATTCATTAGGTAATAGGTACATTTACATATTTTGAAGTGAATGCATTTTCTTGACTTTTTTATTGTATTTTTATATTCACTTATTAATATTTAACATACATATTGATAACAATCATTCTCGCCAGGAAAGCGGGAAATATATATTCATTCTATTGTAAATTGATATTCTTATTGGTTATTGAAAATGTCGATAAATAAACAAAATAGGTAAACTATTGACATATCTATTGACTGTTATACAATCTATTACTCTAGAGTCTAGAGATTAATATTTATCTACTTCGTACCTATATTTATTATTTTATTCAGTACCTAATTTTCTTTTTCAATGATTGGTATTGTAAGAATAATATTAAATTAAAACATTTTATTAAACATTTCATATTTATTAATACATATTATGTCAAAAATATCGAGATAAATATTTACATATTTTTACTTTTTTATTACATAAAAATTCGCGACCGAGTTACAAGTTATAAAGTGCTATAAATCTATAATTATAATTTATTAGACTGGTGGATTTTGTATGACAAAATAAATAAGTAGATCAAAAATCTGTTTAATACCTATATGTATAGTTTTCTCAAATATTTCTTCACTCTCCCTTATTGTAGTCCTTCTCCACTTCTCATTACCGTTGATTAAATATATTCAATATTCATATTATATTATATTAAATGAGAAAAATCGACCAATTACAAGTAGAGAACTACGACATAGGTTGAGTATGGAAAAGATGCGACGACCGAACGATCATAGGGGTTTTATGTGATTGCAGCTATACTTATATTGTGATAGTGTTTTCTTCTTGGAACCTACGTCCGCCGAGCCGTCGAGGAAAAAGGATTATACTCGTACTTGTCGATTGTAATACACTAAACAATAATTAAATCATTTTTTATTTATACCTAAATTTTCTAAATGTAATATTTATAACCCGAGTTGAACGTCGATTAATAATAATTGTATAGGAAAAATAAATACGAACTCCTAAAGTTAATTGATACACGTGACAACTGACAAAGCACAAAGGACTTTTCAACTAATAGGATTAAATTGTATTTAGCAATAGTTGATGCAAACTCATTAATATTTAAATTAATAATATATTATATTAACTGTTTAATCTGGTATCCCAACAAACAATAAAATATCGGTGTATCTCGGTTTAGTATTCACGAGCAAATCGGCGTCAGTGTACCTTTTTTGGGAACTAATTCGTTGGAGATGAATGAATGCGTGGTTTGGATATAGTACTTCAAATATCTACTTGGTATATTTTAAAACGTTGTTTAAAATATTTTCTAAACTTAACCGATATCTTTAAGAACAATCTTTGATATTTTAGTTAAAATCGGCTAAGTAATTTTTGAATACCTATATACGCGATACAAGCAAACAGACAATTTAGTTTTTTTCTCTCATATAACTAATGTCGACTTTTTTTGTCTATTAAAATTAATTTTTTCAAATAATTAGTAATGCAACAAAATATTTTAAATTATTTTTTAAGTTTTAAGATGAATAGAAATAGGCTTTGGAAATCAAATAAATACACAGTGCATTACGAAAAAAGAACATATTATATATATATATAATATTACCTATTAGAAAGACTATAATTTATAGATACTTATACATAATTACATGGGGTAATAATTATACATCAAAATTTACGGTACCTATAAAAATTGTGAGGAAATCATAACTGTCTAAGTGCAAGTTTCAAAATAAAGTAATTGAAATAATTATACTTGATGAGGTATTACAGTATACTGCAATTAAATATATTTTATTTAAAATTGTAATAAATGTTAATTATTTATAATGTACGTGAAATTATTTTTCAATAAGATTTGCTTATAATAGTTATAAGTATATAACTATATAGTATATAGT
>VUJU01000143.1:0-140367 GCA_009835225.1 Aphis craccivora | reverse complement strand
TATAGTTATAGTTACCTACGCTCAGCTGATTAAACAAAAATAAAAGGGTTTGACCGTTTTACGAATGAATAAAACAGAGATAACCCCCTAAAATATAACCCGATTGTTTTGAATTTTAAAATAAAATGTACGTATAGGCTACACTATAAAAATATATGTGCTATAGGGGTTGAAAACGAAGCTATAAACACACCCCAAGTTCGAGGAATATTTTTGTATAGTTTGGTTCTAATAGATTCAGTAGGTAGTTTCCAAGTCTCTAGGTCTCATCCAAAAGGGAATTGATTTATATATTATATATATTTACAATATTGAATATATTTGTGTTCTTATTTAACAATATTCCATGTCATAAATAATATGAACTACGCAGTTTTAACAGGATTTAAAATTTAAGAATCACCGAATTTCAGTTACCTATAAACTTTTGCATTTTGATTAATTAATATTGGTGTGTTAAAGTTTTAAAGTCAGTAGATAAAAATGCAGCGAAAACAAGCGTTAATAATATACCTAGGCACATATATTCAAATTCTAAAAATGATATATTATTTGTTTGATTGTCAACTAATGAACAAGAGTCTATAATAAAATAAAATATAAATATGTAGAAACTAGAAAGTTAACCGATACAATATAATAAGTAATAAAGTAACGCTTATTATAAGTCATTAATCATTATTCATTAATCACAACCATTTTTAATAATCCACTTCTATGATTATAGGATAATATTATAATATTTATATCTTGTACATATTTATTAATCTGTCGTAGGTATCCTGATAGGCGTCAAAACCTGACTCCCGAGGGTCAATTACGTCACAGCAAATCATTAAGTACGCCATCGTCTATAGACGATATATATAGGTATATTAATATATACTCGAATAACTCAAAATGTTTAACTACCGAGTAACCTACCTACCAACTATGTATATTATACATATACTTAATATATACCTATAATATATAATTGGTACCTAATTACGTAGATAATGTCGACGTCACTAGTGGGTAAAATAGGTACCTACTTACATTTTACTAGAGGTGTATCACGAACAGTTTAAAGTTTATTTTCTTATATTAACCTGTGAATACTATTAGGTATAACAAGCGACTATTATTTTTATTAACTATTTAGTATTAAGGCGGGTTTCCACTATATACGTGTACGTGCATAAAAATACTTTTCTGTGATTGGTTGGAACGTATAAACTTTCTGGTGTACCAAAAGCTTACCATGTAAACCAACCAATGATAGAAAATAATTTTTATTGAACGTACACGTACGTAGTGGAAACCCGCCTTTATTTATCTTAAATCATGAACTTTGATAACAGTTTTACCTAATAACACTTAATTGGTAAAAGTAAGGCCCTATAAAGATCTACAGTGCCTTAGTAAAAGTAGCCAACGGGAACATAGCCACCGCGTTTTTGTTAACATTGGTAGTGTCCCTTCTGATTTAATCTATTCAGTGATAAAATGAGGAAAATTCAAAATCCTCGAAAAAAACAGTGACGCGTTTCGTTGGACCTGAAATTTATTATGTAAAATTAAATAGCCAATAGGTAACATCTATCGATTTTATATTATACTTAACCAAGTATGTTTAAAGCACTATAGAAGCTTATAGAATACTTATAGTGCCTTAGTATGTTGAGAATTGAGCTTGGGGACTTATCTAAGGGAATCTTTTTTTTTTATGTATATTTTGCCTACAAACTGTTCTCTTGGAAGAAAACTTATTAAATTTTACTTATCTTATAATAGTTGTAATTATTATGGAGGTACCTAATGTAAAATTAAAAAGTCTATATTGAGAGAATTGACCACAGGTTAACAACATGTTCTTTAGTAATTACAATAAAATATATTCATTTATAATAGGAGCAAAAAAAAAAAATCAATGTTCATATCAATAATAAATTAGCAAAGTAATGAATAAATGTGATTTCATTATTAATTCACTTTTTTATCATAATTATTATATTATGAACTAAGAACAGTACTTTAATAAGTAGATTGTAAAGTATCAAAAATTAAATCACACTAACCTAATTTTATTATTGCGTTACGTATTTACGTATTTACGTATTTACGTTAGTGCTATAACGGTACAAATATTTAAACAATGTTATTAGTATCTAGCATGATTAAAATTAATTAAAAGTAAGCCAAATACTTCAAATTATTTTTAGACATGTAGTTCTTATAAATCATTAATTGTTTATTTGGAACTTTTTATAGTATTTGTTAATAATAATAGTAGGAATCAAAATCAATCAACAATCCTATGCATATTTTAATTGGCTTTATTAACAATTGATATTTGCAGTGTACATAACTCTTATGAAAATAATAAGTATATAATTCAAAAAACAAAGAATAATTTACAACATGTAACTATATGAAAAACTATATGATGTATTACTAGTTTAAATGCATACATGATTTTAAAAATAAAAAGAATTATTAATTTTCTTCAGTTAATTATTGGTGGTAGTATCGTTATCAATTATTTTAAGTGCATCTACTGCTTCTGTTGTGAGAAAGTAATCGTCAGACTTAAAAATTACTGGTGGTTCATAGGCAGGCAATGGCTTAGAAGAATGGTCTTCTTGTTTTTTCTAATCAAAAATATTACAAAAAAATAATAATAGAACATTTTATTGATAGTGCACATTTATTGCATAGCAGATGACTTACAAAAAAAGGTTTCAGAATTGTATTTAGTGGACCATCCTTATTAATAGGCATACAAGCCTCAGCTTCAGTTAGTTGTTGGTCAACCAATTCTACATCTTCACCAACTTTATTAACCAGCTTTTCTAATTTGTTTACAGAGTCTGTGAGTTCAGTAACCTTGGACTTCATTGCTTTTATTGAATCATAATGCATCATAGTACTTTCCATTCGTAGGGCACGGACCTGAAAGTAATAATTGTAAATTTCAATCATGTCAATCGGACACTATTCAAAATATAATATTATTATTTACCATTTCCATAAATGTCTGAAACTCTTCCAATCTGGTGAGCATGTCTTCAACTACATCTTTTAGAGCGCTAACCTAAAAAGAACAAAAATAGCTTGAATATAATATGATTATGGTGAGTATATTATATACAAATTAAAAAAAAAAAGAACATTTTAAAACTTAGCATTTTTCCCAATTATCAATTATACACATATAGTATTCCACCCATTTTGCCCATATCATACCCCATAGGTCATCTTCAACAGAAATTATTTATTTTTTTTTTTATCAGATTACCTATTCTATTTTTTATTGTTATTATTATTACCTAATTTAAAAACTATTATTTGAAATTATAATATCAACTTATTTGATGTGTATTTTTATGATGAAAATTCTTTGAAATTTAAGTTAACTTAAGTATAAATATTTAATTTATCTTTTAAAAGTAAAAATACCTAGTATAAAATTTGAACAAATAAATTAATAAATTAAATTAACTACGCTACCGTAGTCCTAATCGTTAGAAAAATAGTATGTATGGTCACTATAAATATAATGTATTATCTACCTAATGGCTAATATACAGTATCCCAAAACATACTGTGTAGATACCTATTAATTACTTATGTTCCAATAAAGTTACCTCATTTTCATTGTTGACCTTTAAGTACTCGGAATAATCGATGGCCAGTTCGTCTAACATCATGGATTGACTAATATGACTGCGATGCTTGTTCTTGCAAGAAGTTTTTTACTTCTTGAACTGTTTAAACTTCAGGATATAACATAGAGTTCAAAAGAAGAATCCAAGTCGCTTAGTATCACAAATGAAATAAACAACCTGTCGACAACCAAGAATATGTTTATTTTAATTTTTATAATATTATCTGTGGTCGTATGTGCCTATGAATAAAGCACTGATAAGCATTATCATTGTTATCAATTTGTGATAACAAACTAGTGGTAAATCGAGATAATGAAAAACTTAAATTAGTGGTCTGTACTGTCTCTACTACTCTGTAGCATGGTTTAAAATGATTAAAATACTTAAATAAGCAATTAATATGCTTAATATACCTAAGTACTTGATATTTAAGCTAGGGCTGTTTTTTAGAAAGTTAGTTGTTAAAAGTTGGTATTGATTGGTGATGGCATAATATAATTGGTCCACTTCATTAAAGCGTATGATATACCTATATTGAAGTATTGAACCTCTGGTCTACTCTAATGGCTGCAGATAAATATCGATTAGATAAGATTACAAATTCAAGCTTTCAATATTACTTATAAAATATTATTCATTGTGTTTTTGTATTCGTACTCGTCATTGCGTCAATATAACAATTAAGTATTTACAATGTAAAAACATAAATTTGTTCGATTTTGTAGAGTGGTCAAACTTAGACGATGGGTTAGGTTTGATCTCCAAACTACAAAGTTTTGGTACCTACATTGCCATCCGAAACTATATAAATGTATACGAAAGCATTACATGAAATTGACTAAAGATCTGTCGAAAAGTGTTAATTACAATTTACAAATGGCTTTGTCAGGAAAAAATAGGAAGTAACAAAACGAAAAAAAATTACAACTATAGGTAAATATAAAAATAATAACTTAAAACTAAGAACTAAAATATAGAACTACTTACAATTAAAAACAAAAATAAAACTTAAAATATTAATAGGTATTTATAGAATATAACTCGGCCAAAACATATGTTTTTACAAGCCCCATCTCACTCATCTCAGTCTTTTGGAAATACGTAGTTTTGTTAATTTGTGGACGATGAATGCCTCATTTCCATTAATAAAATTGCAATTACGACTTATCCACCAAACACTTACTGATTGGTCATCATTTTGCCGTGAAGTCACATACGAATATACGATGCTATTGGTATATAGTAGTACAAAAGGTGAAGCTAGGCGGATATGGGCACACGGAAGAAATTAATGAATCGAAGTTTGAACGACGCCAACATCACCGGAGCCATGGCCCATGGGTTGAAGAGCAATGGGTTTTGGGGGGGTACGTTACGAACGGGAGACCGGTAACTGTTTTATGGTCCCCATTGAAAACCGTAACGCAACTACTCTTCTGGCCATCATAAAAGAATGGATAAAGCCTGGGACGACCATAATCTCAAATTGTTGGAAGGTAATATATTTTATACTTACAACTTAAATTATAAATTTAATAATAAAAAATAATTAATATTTAGGCTTACAATACCTTAAATAACGAAGGCTATATACGTATGACGGTTAACCATAGTTACCATTTCAAAGACCTTGAGACAGGCGTCCATTCTAATACGATTGAGAGTTTGTGGAGGCATTCAAAAGCGGCAAAACCTCTATGTCCAACTACTGTCGTAAAAAAAAACATTTTATGCTGGATACTTGGCCAAGTATACTATGTTTACAAAATACTGTCGGTCGCATAAAATGACCCGACAGCTGATTTTCTTAAACAAGTCAATTTGATTTATTACAAAAATAATACCGAACACGATAGCAATCAATGAAGGTGACAATAGCGACGACAGCAGTGACGAACACGTGGACGGATGACGTTTACGGCGAATACGAGGAACGAGGAACTGGATGGCCAGAATGAAGATAGAGATGGTAATGGCGACGAGAACGACGTAACGACAAAATACAGCAGCTTCGGTGGCATTATGCCATTATGTCATTATGGCAACATTGACACAAATACACAATAATATGAAATATTGAACTTTTAAACAACTTATAAAGAATTTTTTAGTGATAAATTTGTTTGAATTTTTGGAACAAATCTACCTTACCGGACACCTTTTTTTTGTAATCCCCCCGCGTGTTTTACTAAGGTCGATATACCGAATGTCGGGTATACTGTAATTATTCATTTTATAACAGTACACCAAAAATATTGAATTTACTTATAATATCCAAAAATAGAACGTCATATCGAAATTAAAGAAAATCCCAAAACATTGAACATAATATAATACTATTAATAGTATTAGTAATAAATGCCAATCGCAAATGGGATATTATAATGGCACCACGATTACCTACGTATAGTTAGTTAATGTCTAAATACTTCAAAAATGGTACCGATACGGTCATGGGTATTAGGTACCTATGGCTTCGTATTATTTTGTTCTCATCGTCACGCTGTCGTTTACGATCGCGATTAAAAAATAAAATAAAATATGTTTTTACTCAATTTATTCTAGCTGATTATCGTTTATTTAATCACCGATCGTTGCTGGTCATGGTTGCTCATGATTTTTAGTTTGTTTTGTATTTAAATAATTTATTTTTGCACTAACTGTTGTTTTGTTGACACCGCTACTCACTACTAGATAGTAGATACCCTACTCTATAAGAGCGGAGATTCCCAAACTGTGGATCGGCATCTTTAAATTGATCGCAATTATAGTTTTAGTGAGTCGCGTTATATTTGTATATCTGAATAAAATTTTTTTTTTAAAGGTGTAAAAAAAAGTTCATTGATATTATTATGGGTCGTCAAAATCTAAAGTTATCCTAAGCGGTCGTACTTACCATGAAAAGTTCGGGAACCTATTTTATGGAGTATTGGAATATATAGACTACCGCAATTATTTAGTGTCTACTTGGCCTGTGTAATATTACCTACGTCCTACGATATTACAAAAGGACAAGAAGTAAATTTTTTACGAAGATTTGGTTTTAAAAGTGTAAGTTATTAAATTTAATTAGCCCTTTACTATTGATAAATATTAAGTGTGCCTTATTAAAATTATATCTAGTTTCCTAATGGAACAAATTACAATTTAGCTACCTACTAAACCTACTAAGCGATTTATTTTACTTTTTTTTTTTATTGAAACAATACTATAGTATTTTAGTATTTATAATCAATGTTATTATGTATTTCAACAAGTTAAGAACGATGGTGCCAAAAACAATTTGCGCAAATAATTATTTTGGATTTGGAGGTTTTATCCTTCTAAAGTTTGCGATTTTACGTTTTTACTTTTTACATGTGCGCACAATGCTAAAAAACCTTCCTGACGTGTGCCACGTCTAAACGAATTTCACATTGTAATGAGTACCTAATAAACTAATGACACTAAGATTATAATTGTATTAATTAGATTGTTGGGTAATCGCCAATCGGGTAGACTAAAAGTGTAGGTAAATAAAATCCTAATTATCGTGATTCTAAACATTCTGTGGTGACGTGTATTTCTTCATGGAGTACTTTCGCGTTCAAATGATTTTACTTGGATTTTAAGGTAAAAAACAGAACTAACAGTTAAATAACAAATTAATAGGTATAGTGGCTCTCTTCGCCTATACCAGCTTTGGTTGCCAGACTTGAGGTCCTCCGAGTGACATTAAATAGTAGTATTCCGCGCATACTTAAAAACTTAAAATCGCAAACTTTGAAAGATTTTAATTCCGAAATAATGATTAGCGCAATTTTTTTTATTGCCCCATCATTCTTAACTCGTTGAAATACATATCTTAAAATAAAAAATCGCGTGGTAGGTAAACTATAATTGTGTAGTGATACAGTGAACACATTGCGATATTGAAAACAACAAGAAAATATTTTTAAGTTAAAAAAGGGACTTTAAATTTAATTATTGTCTAATGTAAAAATTTTCCGTTGCATTATTGTAATGATATCAGATATGTGATTTAGATTTTAGATATTATAATGAATTATATTATTACGTCATAATATTAATATTATAATCTGAGGAAGGCATATCATTAAGCGACATCTTTATGTGAAACGTACATTTGCTTAGTACAGTATTTTGCCGGTAGAGTGCGCTAAAGTAACTAAAAATTCAATATTCTCTCATGGAACAATTATTATTAATTTTACTGTACTGTTATACTTATAACATTATCGGCTCATCTAAGCTCATTGTACAAGTACAATTAATCATAGGTGAATTATTTAATGAAAATAAATACTTTATAATTTTTTTTGATTGTGGCAAATATACCCATACATTTCAAGCCAAACGTCTTATATTTTTTCGTATAATAATAGAAATAATTTTAAAACGAAAATGTTCTCTATTATGATTTTTGTATTAACAGAAGTCACATAAATAAAAATCTCATGTTAAAGACTCCTTAAGGACTTAAGATCACAATAAATTGCATAAAAATGTATAGTTTATACTAAGTAAGTACCACAGATTTCCGTGGGTGGATTATGGGAAGTTTATGTCAAAGTAAAGGAAAAACCTTTAAAATTGACCGTTGAAATTTTTGTACATTAACTTATTACAATATAGATTTATATATGATATTAACTTAAATTATGTCATTAACCCTTCGACATTACTTGCTAATTTCTCCAAAGACAAGAATAATGTCGAATATGTGCTGTAGTGTTGCCTTACCACTCATTATGAGTGACTTGGACCAACCAAAACTTATAACTATTTTGCCTCTGTAAAATTATATTATTATTTTTTTTTTTTTGTATCGTAAACTTAACTGAATATAATAGAAATATATAAGAAACTCATATCATAACAGTTAATTTACCATTAATTGTTGTATAAAAGTTCTTATAAATATAATTATTACACGCTTAAAGATGTCATGTAAAAATGTTGTTTAGTATAAAATATTATAAACCTGTATTTCTTTAAATATTATGTATCAATGTAAATGCAAAGGGTGAATTAGTGTCTAGCAATGGCTGTGTCGTTGTTCGAGCTGTTTGTACATTATAATAAATTATCCATTGCACACAAATAAATGAAAACTACGATTTATTTTGAGTTCAATATTTCATTAATTAACAATAGGTTTACGTTTACATACAACGAGAAAATAAATATTATATAAACGAACAAAAATATTTATATGAAACCGTAGTTGTTAATAATTTTATTTTTCTTGTTTTTCTTCAACATTCGAAGCTGGCCTGTGAAAATATTAGTGGTTTTAAAAATATGTATTTTACAAAGTATGAATGTATGTATGACGTATATATGTATTATCATTCAATATACGACAAGACGTAACATTACTATTTGCGAATACGATGTACGTGTCTGTTAACAATGTTGGGATCTAGATTTGTAGCATTTAACAAATGTAACTGAAGCGTTTAAAATATTTACTAAAAAATATGATAACCTATAACTTGCTTTTAAATTTAGTTAATATTGTTGTAATATAATATTCTGCTTAATATTTACAATATTTATATAGGTAATCTATTTTTTATAATATCGGGTAACTATTATTTTATTAGTAATATATTTGTAATTTTTTATGAGAAATACATGTTTTTGACATTTCGAAAATAAATAACGGGTTGCTAAGCTTCAATTATCAAATCTGTCTGATTAAAAACTGTTAATGCAATTTAAAATAGGACGCATCCTAATTTCGCATAAGCCCAGGAGATTAAATGGCTCTTGTAAGTACGAACTACGTCTTCGTAGAGAATCATGATAAAAAAAAAAAGCTCGTGACTTGATAAAAAAAAAAAATAATAATAATCATGAATAACTATGTAATGTTTTAAGTTAAATATAATATATGTATTACACAAATGTTTATTGTAAAGGTAATGTTAACAATATTTAAAATTTAATATTTAATATTATGTTAACAAAGCTAGGTACTTTTTCTATTCTCGGCTTCCATGTGTTCAATGCAACACGATTTGTTTGTTTTTTATTTGGTTTTCTTGTACCCGAATTTATGAGTGCAACACGGGTTTGTTGTATGACACGGATCATCAGTGCAGGCATACTTGAACGTCACTACGTAATCGCCACATAAGTTTGCAGGATGTTCTGCAGTCTGCGTCGTGCATTCAAAGCATGGTGGTGTGACAGGTCTTAAGGTCGTTGTGGTGGCCGTATCACGCTTGAAATTAAAAATCAAACCAAAGAATTTTAGTCAATTTTCACCAGTGTAATGCATTATAGCTACACAGTACATGCAAACCAGTATTACTTACTCAAACACAAAATCCATGCAAAAAGAAGCTATATAATAAGCTATAATATCTCTTACTTAGGTATTTGTAATTTGTTATCGCCTCGGACTCGGAACCACTACGCTTTTCTTTAGAGATTTGTATTTTTGTGTTAAGTGTGATTGTAAAATATTATAATTATTATTGTTATATTATTTGCTATTAATTAAATTGTACATTATTACTGATTACTTTTGTTTGAATGGATTATTACGATTTTACAATATATCGGGGTAGGACTTGGCTAATCATCCATCAGTGGTTATGGCAAAGTGATATTATTCTACATAACTCGCATGTGTCCGAGACGAAAACATAATAGATTTGCAAGCCAATAACAAATAACGAGAATTAAAAATTATGTATTTACATTTCGGCCATATTGATCAGTAATCAATTCAAACGTCCTTCCGACTGTCCCGCAAATAAAGCATATTAATATGAAAATTTTAAACACAAAACAAAGATTAATTACGTTAAACATATAACAAATCTTGGAGAATTAAACATATGTAATTTATGTGTAGGTATCTTGGCGGATGATTGAATTAAAATGAAATATAACACACCTAAAATAACTTTGAAAGATGAAGTGGTGGTTTCCTAGCAACTAACTGCATCGTTTTTAAATATATTGTCTGCATTATATTAACATAGCATATAAAACAGTATGCAATTAAAATTACAACTAAAATAGAGGACATAACACTTGTTATTTCAAATACCTATAGTAGAACGATAAGTGTAAAACAATAACTTGAGTTTTTTTTAAATTTTATCTGATTTTTGTGTGTGATTTTTATAGCTGAAAAAATGCTCTGATCTTCAATTTAGAGGAATTTTTTTTTAGAGAATCGGATCTTGTTCAGTAATGTTGTACTTACTTTAAGAAGTAAAAATATGAGTAAGTAGACTGTATTACTAGAATGCAATAAATAAATAATTTTAATTATGATACAGCAATTAAAGTTAATTTAAATTTAAATACAATAAAACATAAATTATGTAAAATCAACTAATATAGTATTTTAAATACATTCAAAAACATTTAAAATAGATTCTGACAAATCACTGCCGTCTGACATATATAATCAATGTTTGCAAGTATTACGCAATTAATATTGTAGTGAGCTGATTTAATTTTTGAAAAAAAGATTTTATTTATTATATTGGGTATTATATTAATATTTAAATATTAGAATATAAACAGGATATAGTAGTTTAAAATCTAAATGTTTTTAAATGTCGTTGTATATAAAAAATACATGATATACTTAATTTATCTCGGCGATGAACAAAATAACAAATACGATGTAAGTAGAAGGTACATTATTATATAGGTTTAATAACTTCGGTCTAGCTATTCCAGTACGAAACTGTTGTGCCGAACTTCTTGTCTGCTATATAGTCGTAAAAAAATGATGAGAATAGACACTGCAAGAATGTGTGGTGCTATATATGATGTAAAAAATAAAAACTATTATGAAGTTACGTGATACCTATTAATTATTATTTTGTAAAAAGTTTATAGCGTACCGGATCGAAACCGATGACTTAGCTAGATACATCAACGTAGTGGCATGTATCGACAAATCATCATCGATTTATTTTACTTTTACGGACTGTATGGTTATGTGACTTAAAACAAAAATGTCATCCGCGCCGATCCAACGATTTATGGGTACGGTGTAAGTGCGTGGCATCGGCGGGGACTTTATATAAACCGGTAAAATTACACCATTTTTATTAATATTTATTTCAATATAATGTATCATGTTATTCGTGTTCGATTTTGGAGGGATTTTTTCAATATATTTTCGTCAAATATAGGTAAACATATTTATAAAAATAAGCAAATACACAATAAGAAGAACGATTGTGGCAGATGTCGATAGGTCGTATTTTCGTTGTGATAACGCGATATCCATACTTAAAAAATATTCTCACCTTTAAGTTTTATATAGTACTTTGGCCTTTTACTCTATTCGTTCTAATCTTCTAATTAATTTAATATGAAAAATTTATACAGTTCAACGTAAATTGCTATTTATAATATTACGTTTTGTAAGACGGAAAGAATAAATGCGAGTGTGTCCTATTCACGAAGAATTGTTTTAAAAGAAAAAGATACGAAAAGATTAACAATAAATTCATTTTACAAACCACGTAGATATCTTATACAATCTATAGGGTTTACATTTAATTCACGGGAAAGCTGTTTAACATTTAAGTGCTGAATTATACGTATAGTCAGTAATTTATGTAAAAAACACCATTTCTTACTCCCTTTTACTATTTCTTCCGCGTCTTAACGGCCAAGTATTTCGCAGCTGTGTACAGAAAAAACAATGAAGCAGCTAAACATCAATATAAAATACAATACCTCAGAAAAAATATAGCACTTAAAGTTAAAATTAAACAAGTGCACGATATTTTCAATTCTGATATTATATTTACGCAGGGTAATTCAACTGCAAGCATGCCCCTCTCGCGTCCTACTTTTCCTTTAATGCATTTATTTAAATTCTTATTTTTTAAATGTTTAAATCCTTAAAGACTATATAATCAAATACTTTGATTTTTGTTTACAATTTAAGAAGTATAATGTGGTGAACCTCATTTGAAAAAAAACTAAAATACAACTTTTTAACTGTAATTTGTTAAGCATATAATTTTTTTGAAAATTTTGCTTTATAATACCTTCATATTATACATAAAAAAAATTAATACTGTCCGAAAAAAAATAAGTTTTTATGTTACGAAAAACCGTTCAGTATACTGTATATTGTAGTTAAATATAATATATTATCATATTATGAATATACAGTCGAGGTTAGGTTAGGTTAGCGCTGCAACAGGTTACACAAATTTATAACACAGACCCGATTAAATATTGCCAAACAATTTATTAAACTTACAAGACTATAGTACAATTATATTAGACCGTACAATTGTTGTAGGCTAAGTGGGCATAATACGATTGTAGTATACACATGGATATAATATTTATGACAAAAAATGTAATAATATAATATAAATTTGGATACATAATGGTCTAACCGTTATGCGTTTAAACGTAATGATATGTATTACTTAACATTATATATTTATAAAAAAAATGTTCCTAAAGTACACGCTAGTCGAGTGAACAACAGAAATTATTTTTATACACATAATTTATTATAATTATATCATAAGAATATATCATCAGTGTTGGGCAAAAAATATATTTTTTAATTAATTAAAATATAGCTAAACAAAATTAACCACGGATGATGATAGAATTTTTATATTTTACTCATGTGTTATGATTTATTTTACCAACTATTTATAAATTCAATGCATGTTTTCATTAAATTTTAAATATAATATGTATTAACTCAAAACACCTATTAATCATTGAGTTTTATTCCGAACACTGATAAGTAGGTATATTATATAAGCGTAGTAAGATGCAGAGTAGGTATAAAATTATAATTTATCAAAATAGTTTTTGGTTAATTTCAGCGCGAATCCGTTACGATTGAACTGTATACATAATGTTCCTTTTAATGGTCGTGTACTCAGTTTCTCTAGAAGTTTTTGGAGATAATTTAATTATTTTTACTGTATTATTATATATTTTTATAACTATTGTTATATTATTTTTTTTTTTACGTTATTGAATGATAATGCATATACTTAAATTTAATATTGCACAGCATAGTAATATTTAATACACGTTTTTATTTAAAATTAATAAAAATATAATTTGTTACCTTGATTTTTTTTATTGAAATGAATTTAAATTATCTAAAAAAATATTTCTAAAATTGCTTAAAACTTTTTGAGAAAACGACCCAGAGAGCATTTGAGAATAATATACTTCCCAAATATTTTATCATATTATTAAATACTAACCTAATCTAACCAAAATATTTTACATTTTATTAAACACAATTATAATAATTTCAAATGCTATCTGAGGAGTGCAATAATTTGCCCTGTATACAATACAAAGTAAGTATACCTGTATTATACCTATCTATATTATGTAGTTCAAACGTATAGTTATAATTTGTTTCGTCATGCATGAAAAATATTATTCTGCTTCAAACTGAAACATGTATTACCTATAATATGCATTCGTAGAATTTCCGAAATTGTTATTGTGCATTAATTATTAATAGTTAAAATAAAAACGATACATTAATTATATTATTATAGGCGTTTTTAACGATGAGCGTTATGTACAACATACACAAGTATTAGGTGATCTTAAATAATTAACATAAACATATTAATATGTAGTGATGACAAATAAAATGATTAAAAAAAAAATCGTTTTTACTAACAAGTAAATTAATAATAATTGCTAGGTATTTAATAATAATTATAATATTCGACTGATCTTAAATATTTTTGCAAAGAATCGTCAAGGAATTCAAATTGTTCCTTAACATATTGTATGTAATATAAACGTATTACGTCATGGTCTTACTATAGACGTCATAGGTTAGGTACATTATAATATTAAATTACAATAATAACAATAACAATAATTACAATAATAATTATAATGATGATAATAATAATAATGTTGTATTGGCCGTATTAATGGTGCGGAAGTTACCTAGTGTTTTGGCGGTGGTGTTAGTTTGAAAAGCAAATCTGAAATGAAAATAATATGAAAAATGCAATTATTATATAATTCACGTACGTGTTTAATAGTTCAGAACGTTAAGTAATTGCTTAATATATTATTGATAGAAATATTTAAACCATACATTTTCAAAATCTTAACAGTTAATGAGAAATAATAAGGATTAAAATTGTGAAGATCAATATTGTGAACCTAATGAACATAAAAAAAATCAATTTATTAAATTGATAAGCAGATGAGGTATATATTTTTTTATTTAAATGTATACATTGTATTAAATAATATATACTGTGGGAAAATTATACCGACATATTTACAAACTTATCAAAAATGATAAAACAAAACCCAACTTAACCTAGCCTATATTATAATTTTTCCACTTAGTTGATATATTATAATAATAATATAACAATATACTATAATACCATTATTTATGCGGTTAAAAAAATAGTGATTCGAAGCACCTGAAATCACTTGGAAAAATGCGATTAAATGTGAAAAAATCGAATTAAGGTATTATTGTCTTTAATTAATATGTTGACTTAATGCATTTTATAAAATAAAAAATAAAATCTATTCAAACAAATTTTAACCCAGTGAATTGTTATTTTTAGGTTAATGTTATTCTTACAATGGATTTAAATATACCACTCTACCATCACGTAACAGTCTCACTGAAAATCAAATGTTATTAATATTTGTATAGTAAATAAAATATTTTACTACACATGTTTTCGTTGAATGTGGCAAACAAAGTTCGTGGTGAGTTTTTATTGTATTTTTAGAAGATTTAAATGGCATCTAAAATAATTCGGCTTTTAAATGAGAAAAAGTTTACATTCTTTGTTAATTTTTTAACTCACTGTCATGGTTGTTACTTGTTAGTTATTATTGTTATTTAAATATTTATAATCTAACCTAGAAATAAATCCTAATGAAAATATGGCACTACATACAGACAACTTACGATGTAACGAATTTCAAGGAACCTAAAAAAAAAAATAGTTAGTCTATCGAAAATTCGTTAATCGATATTTGTATTATATATCAAGATATTTTCAAGGGAACTGAAGTCTCGTTTGCTATATAAATGGAGATTTTCGTTAAAACGAGTTTCGTTATAATTTTTAAATTATACATGTCTTTTTTTAAAATATATTTAAAAAAGATTAAAATGGTATGATGAAAATAATTAAAACATTTTTAATGATTTTTAATTTTATAATTTATCATTTATAAGTATTTTATAATAATTTGAACAGAATTTATAATAAATGTTCTTAAAAAAATGTACATAATCCTCTTTTATATTTGAATAAAAAATTTTACTATTTCATACAAACAGATTGAATAAAAGTAGTGGTTTTGAAGGCTGTATAATGTATATACTAGCTGCGTATTATATAGCTGATGATATCTATAAAAAAGGTCTAATCCGAATTGCGGCCTGATTAATATTTGGTATACCTATATAATGTTATCGTTTTCGCTAACAGATTTCTTTTCTAATTTTATTTGTGTTTTACTTATTTTATTACAGCGAACAAAAAGAAAACTATGTATTAAAATAAAATATTGACAAATAATGATTTATCACAATTAATAACAGTAAATATCTTAAAATGTTTAAAATATAACAATAATTTAAAGTTATTTTTAAAATGTTTTTAGTCAACTGATACCTTATATTTATAACTAGAATAGGTATGTAAAAAAAATCAAAGTTTAAACATATAGTTCAGAAATATTACATTCCTTTATGTCTTTTGTCAGTATTATAGGTAGATAGTATAAATAATATTATAATATAATAAAATACAGATTTATTATACTAAAACATATTATTTATTGGAAATTACTATATAAAATATAATGGACATTTTTTTTTTTTAATCATAAAATAAGCAAGACATGTAAAGAGATGTTTTTAAAATCATAAAATTCCTAAAACATAATATAAAAATGTTCTAAAGTCAATGATGAAATCACGCGTAACATAATACATATTATAATTTGCAAACGAAAAAAGTAAAAACTAAATTTTAGTTTCACCCTTTTGGGAAAACATATGATCATTAATATATTTTATGTCGAATCATGAAAAATGTTCTGATCTTCTGTCCCGATTTTGAGGTTCATTTATTTATATCAACAAGTAATGCGTGTAATGGTTTGAGATAGAAAAAGTACGAAGTATAATTTTTGTTTGTAAATGTTCAACATTATTATGTTTTCGAATGTGTATTTGGGAACATATCACCACGTTAGTTTTCACCTCACTAAACAACATGTTGTTAAGGAAACAAAAAAAACGATGCATGTTTTTCCCTAGATGTCCAAGTATAAGACATGTTTATGTCGAAAACCGAAAAAATGGACATGACTGCTATTAAGCGTAATTGTAATATAGTTGGTCGTGTATTGTTAAGTTTAGTTATCGCTAACTTATAGATAATTACCTAGTATGTATGATATAATAATATACTATAATATATTATGGCGATGAGATGATGATATATATGTATATGGTAGATAATATTGTTATTTGTTTGCAGTTCAATGGACGCCCATGAGTGCTTGGATGTTAGGCTGTTGTATGAGACAAGTCTGACAGGAAGATGTCATCGGCGGTGCATCGGTCAGCTCCTTTTCTGTTTCGCCGATGAAGCTAATTGCTGCTGGAGAGGTGTCATCACGGACTCGATCGCTATCTATCGGTTCGTATAATTCGTTACGACCTCCACACAGAGACTCGTCCGCTGACCCGTTTGCGTCTTCTTCGATGTTCACTTGAGCGCCCACGGAACACTGAAATTGTAATAAATCAAAAATGAAATTATTATTATCGTTATTATTTTCGCGCTTTTTCTCTTGTATTACTCAACATAGGGTGTAATATACTGATAGCATTCCTACTATTGATTTTATCATTCTTGCATGTTTCATCCCTCGATTAGTTTTTCTTAATTAATTTTAAACAGATATATCATGTACATATCGTACAGATATTGATAATACAAATAAAATAAAACATTTATTTTTTCGAAAATGCAATTTTTTTTTTTTTATAATCCATAGTATTGAAAATTTAAAATATAATATAATATCATATATTTTAGTTATGCATATACAGTATAATTATATGATAAGTGACTGAAGTTTATCCAAATAGAAATTCGACGCAAATGTTCTACGTATTTATCGTCACAAAATTTAATCCCCTATAGAATCTCAGAAAGTGGAAGTAAAGATTTTTTAAATTTTAAATGTATTTCATTAATACAATATTATAACCATATGGCGTATTAAATAGGTAATTTAGCTACAGCACCGACTCATATGGGTGCATTTTCCCATTATCTCATGATATTTACATCATATTTTTTATTGACTACTTTAATAGCGATCCTTGAACTAGGCCAGTCGTATTATATTGTTATTTTATTGTAATGAAAATAACTAGTAACATAATATAATACGTATCTTTGTATGCTTATTGCGATTGATCAATAGTATTAAGAATAGCTATATTTATATAAACTGTATAGAATGGATACTATTTAAAGTTTTTAGAAACTATAAAGTGTTGATTAAGACTTAAAAAGCGATTATACTTTCATCTGCAAAGACCGCAAGGTATCTAAGAAAATTCGTATTTAATTATGAATTTCAATATGTATATTATAGTGCATTTTACGAAAATATTAGGGTAACCAGGATCCAAAGTGTGGTGAATGGAAAGATGCCTCAATGTTTCGGAAATTAATCGAACACTCACGTAATAATAAAAATACGCTGATAACAAAAGGTTGTTTCATCAAAGCGACTGGCGATGGAACAACATCAAATGGCGAAAACAATTTTGGTGGAGTGCAAACGATAGGTCTTGTCGGAAAAATGGGCAAAGGAAAGTGAATTGTGTTTGAGAAATTCCTTGACTAGGTATTAAAAAAAGTAAAAACAACGATAACAGCTACAGCCCACAAGTCACGACCAACGAATACTCCAAAAACGATCTCGGCCGATTGAAAATGTCAAAATGAAAAAAAAATATATAAAAGAAAATATTCTATCAGAAAAATATCGTTACGTAAGTTAAATATATGAAAAATAACCACAAAATAATACTACGATCAGTATTTTTAATTAACTAGTTTTTAAATATTATGAATATTTAAACTTGTATAGGCGTTATTTTATAATTTTTATTTATTATAATATATAGTTGATTCTATCATAGTTCATCGATATGATTTTATTTATAATATTTTAACTATAGAGATCAACGGTATAACAATAAGATACTTCAATAATAGCCAAGTGTATCGCCAAAAACACCGAAATAGAAAAACTTTTTAAGTAAAACTATTTTTATTTTCAGCAGAGGGTTTAGTTTTACGAGATTGGTATATTTTAGATTCTGAACGATGTGATGAATGTATTGATTTTACAATGTTGTGGTTTTTTTTTTGTCTGTGTACAGCATAACTAGTCCAAATAATGCATCAATTTCAAACTTTGGGGGTGGTTTCCGATGGCAAAGTGAATATCCTTGGTGTATTATAGAGATCAAAAGTAAAAATTTTCCAACAGTTTAAAAAAAAAAAAATGGAGAAAAACACAAAAAAGTGACGGAAAAACGGGAATTTTTACGGAAAACCACTTTTTGACCAAATCGATTTTTTTATATGGTTGTAATTTAAAAACAAATTACTGTAAATACTTGAAATTTTCACCAAATGTTTATGATACTGTTCTTAATACATGGCCATATTTTCAAAATATTTTGACTTTTTGAGTTATTTATAGACCATAACAATTTTCGACTTAGGAAAATTTTTTTTTGAAGTGTCGATAAAAAAATTTTGGATGACCAAAAAAACTTGAAAATTTAATAGAAGGTTTCTTATTGAAGCTAAAAAAAATTAAAAATCGTTAGTCACAATTTTTTTTATAAACGTTTGTAGTTCAAATTTTTACGAAATCTGTCGAAAACGCAAACATTTGCAAGTAATTTTGAAGTTGAAAAATCATGAAATTTTTTGTGTTTATAACTAAGGATTAAAAACACAACAATAAGTTTTCCATAAGTTTTTCTTCAAGTAGCTATAGAAAAAACTCGAAGCATCAGAGTAGGAAAAATTTTAAGTGCGTTTGAATTTTAAATGCTTACGAAATCGCGTTACGATAACGATTTATCCTCAAACGATTTTAAATATTTGTTATTCCTCAAAAAGTGTAAGTTGTACATACTTGAAATTTTTACCAGTTATTTAGATTGGCGTTTTGTTTCTGAGATTTTCAATTTTTCTGAAAAATATTTTTTGAAGTGTCGATAAAATTTTTTTGGCCCTATCAAAATACTTGAAAATTTAATGCAAAGTACCTCATAAGTTATTATTATAGTGAATAAAAAATTATAAGAATACATAGGTACAATTTGTTTTTATTAGCATTTGAAGTTAAAATATTGAAAAAAATTTGTCAAATTCTCGAATATTTGCAAATTATTTTGTAGGTATAATTCATAAAAAATTTTGTATAAGTAGCTGAGGGTTGAAAATTTAATACAAGGTTTTTCATAAGTTTAGCTTACAATAATTATAAAAAAAACTTAAATTTTGGTGTATTCAGTCCATTAAAACATAAACCACCTTTTTCACCAACCATTCGAAATAATATCCTAGGCTTATAAATCATCTTCGTTCAGAATCGTTTTTCGTATACAATGATACCTATCATTGGATTCATTTTTTAACACTCTTATAATATATAATAGTGATCCATACGGCACTTAATGTACAGCAGAGTGGTTCCAGTGGCCGCTTTTTTATATTGTATATTGTTATTATTATTATTTTTGTTGGGAGAAGTACTCCTAAAGTTTTATCAAACACTCTATATAATACTATAATGGATTAAAAATTGGACAGCGGACACGGATAGGGGCAAAAAATTGTTTTCGTAACAACTTATCATTATTATTATTACTTATTATGAGATAAATTATATTAGTAATCTATACATATTAAAATCTGAATTCATCATTATCCAACGGGAAAAATTATAACTTATTATTTAATATAATTATGTTTATATAATTAATTACTAGTAAGTTTATATTTTGAAAATGTATTTGCATTTTCTTTTTGAGTAGTAGTTTAATACTTGGAAAACTCAGATTTTTGTTTTTGTGAATGACGGTTGTTGTTTTTGCTATATATATATAATTTTGATTAATGATAATACTTTGAGATAATATTATGTTATAATAATTTAATAGAACGAATGTTTGCCCATAAATAATAACAATGTATATAACATGATATACATATAATATAACGTCCGTATTTTGTTTCGACTTTCAACATATTGAAGCATCGTCATTGGCGACACGATGGCGCCTACTCCCCTAGCTATTTGTATTCACCGTGAAGTCTCCATGTCGCGAGTGAATTAAGAAGCGGTGGTGACGTGTTCATGGACTTTTGTTGTCACACAGGGTGGGCCGCCGTTTTTACCCGTCATTCCAGTGCTATAAGTATGTAATATAACATCGATACGACTATAATACAATAATATGATACGATATACATACGCCATCACAGATCAACAATAACATACTATTATACGAGTCACATAGAAATTAGTTGAATTAAATAAAAAAAAAATCGTATAATATTGTATATCTATGATCTCGTATAATATGGTTGACTAATAATCACAATAATATGAACTGTTACAAATTTTATTTCCACCCTCAAAATGTTAATATTTTTTATATCGTTTTATGTTTATTATTAGGTTTGGTTGAGACTTTTTTAGTATTTCCATTTTAACCGTTCGTCAACGATCTGCAGTCTATACGCCATGATTTGATTGACATTGACGCAATCACACACACACACACACACACACATACACACCATCGCAAATGATATTTTATATATATTATAAACGTAGGAAATGGCCGTGTGTGGATTTCGGTTGCCACATTAAAAGTCGTGTTTGCAGCACGCTCCATGGGTTATCGCATTGTTGTTTTTTATATTTATACTTCCCAATATATAGTTACAGCGGCGGTATAGCAGCTTTAATAACTTAATGTCAGACAAAGTCCTAGACACGAAACCCGGTCGTCACGCACCACGCCCACGATTGATCACTTCCGGTGGTTATCATTCCGTCGGTTTTTAGGGTGTGGCTGCTCCCTCGTTACGCCGGGCGGTGCTGCGTTTCCGAGCTTATCCGTACCTATACGTAGGTATTATACATTATTTCTTCGACGTGTCTGTGCGTGTGTCTGTGTATTCGCGTTTAACGTATATATTTTGATTCAGTTCCGTGTTTTAATTACGACCTCGGGCCGGCAAGCCGGCCACCACTCGTCACATGTTTACGTCAGAGGGTGTTGTATTGTAACGGATAAGTGCAGCGGCAGTGTGATTATATTCGTTCATCGCGTTTATGTACACAGGTACACTTACGTCGTAAAAGAGACACGCAAAGTCAATCGACCAGGAACGCCTTGTGTATATACGTATAATATTTACCATTGCCACCGCCATCTGTGCCAAGGCAGATATATAGTGCAACGTTACGCGTATAGCCAGCTCGGCGTCCCGCCCGTCTTGGGTGGATTTGTGTCCTCGTCAAATTTACGACCGAAAATTAAAAAAAAAAAACCTGGAAATGTAGTACTCTGACACGCAACTCAGTGTCAAACGTTGCACACAAGGCACAACGCGCAAGCGAGTATGAAAGTTTCAACATTACTGTAGAATGAAGAGTTTATTTATCGTTAAGGTATACATATAGTAGCTGTACCGTCTGAATTTTCTTGGCTAAACTTAATTTATTTTTCTTCGGTTACGCATTTTGCTTCAGTTGAAATATAATGTACGCTAATACAATTATAAAGATTAATTTTAAGATTTTTCTCTTCTTAATTCCGGACATATTTTTCGACGTAAACACTAAGTACTGGAGACAAAATCAACGTAAACCCAATTTTTTAAATATTGGTACTCGTTTATAAGTATTTACATCTAAGATGTATGTCTAGAATAAAGAAAGCAAATCATAGTTGCAAGGTTTAAAGATATGTCTAATTATGTTTAATTATGTCTATTATAAGTATTTTATTTTAAGATAGGTTTTTAATTTTTAAACTTTTTACACGTATTATTTTTTTTACAAAAATTTTTTAGTACAAAGTTTAATAATCTGTTATCAAAAATTACGATTTAAATAGATAAAATAATATTCGATTATTTGATTTTCCTAAACGTATGTGGTAAACTACTCATTAACAAACTATAGAGGTTGAAAAATAAGCTGTAAACATTTTTCAAGTCTCGAGGAATCTGTTGATACATATTTTATTGAGAACGGTCCTTTCATTTTAAGAACTACAAAGGACTAACTTTTTATATCGTTTAATTCCGATTTTCAAACTGTAATTATTGTCTTATAATATAATGACTAATGAGTCAACTTATGTATAATAAATTATTTTTGTCCATAATATTTCAGTAGAACTAATTTTAGTTTATTTTTAACACTTAAGACTTTTATTTTATTTTTAAAACGACCGTAAATATTTGTATTAAATAATTCAATTCCAAATAAATTTTAACCTGTATCATTGCTACGTATTACAAAATAATATCTGAGTATTAAGTCACGAGAGGTGAATAGTTGACGAGTCTCTGAAAGATCATTTTGCGGTTGGGCAATCAGTAAGATGTGTATTTGTTGTATTTTCACAATTCCTATGAGGTTTTATAGGAATACGAGCTAGTTGGTATAATAGTGTTAGACAATTCACGTTATGGTTGCTAACTCCAATATAAAGTATAATAAAGTAAGATTGATGGTATGTGACCGATACTTTTCAAAAGTATCTTTAGGGGCCAAAATAAAAATAGTAATAATAGATTAGATTTTATAACGTCAAATTGTATGTCAGAAAAATATAGGTAGGCATAGATTTTAGTTGATCAATTATTAAATATAGTCAGTCGTCATAGGATACGTACATTCAAGTCGATATAAGACACATAATTTAGGCGATAAATTTCATTTTTACAAGCACTTTTCGGAATATTCACACCAAGCAATTAATTTCAATAATGTTTTTGTAATAAGTTATATTTAATCACGCGTAGTATAACCAAATGGATTAAAACGTCCGGAAACGTGCATTGAGGTAATGATATTGCTGTTTGGTCTGACCTTTTGAAAACACACTGGTTTGTGTAAAAAAAAAAAAACACGTAAACATATACCTATTACGTCGGGCAGAATTCGTTCGTGTATACCGCGTTGGCAAAATCTCAAAAAGAATAAAATAAAAGATCAACTTGCCGGACATGCCCCCGGGGATCGCGGCTTAATTGACGCGTGCGTACCTCACTTCCCACCCGGCTTATGCGTAAACCTGCCTACGTTTCACTCGTATCAGAAACGCATTTGTTAAATTAGCCGACCCTCGAATACAGTCGACCTGACATAATATCACGGTGTTCCAACTCCTTGGATACGTATATTTCGTAGTATAATATTAGCTGAAGCTGATGAACGAAAAAACAACACAATGGCCAAATGAGATCATATAATATATAATTGTTAATAACAATAATCCATTTTGTGGTAAACTCGAATTTATTTTTATTTTCGCGTGCGAATCAAATTAGAGTTCGTGAAATTTAATTTTAACAGTTTGGTGAGTTCATGATTTGCAAAACAACGGTTGTAAACCAAAAAATAATTGTGTTTAAACGTTATCAACACACCTGGTTTAAAAAAAAATATCGTTCGTGTTGTGTGCAGCAGAGTCAAAAAAATTTTTAGAAACATAAAACGTTTAAACGCATAAAATGAGGAATCAATAAAGAGCATAGGTATTACACTGCGTTTTAGTGAACACAAAGAGCTACTTTTTTGTTTGAATTAATTGTGTAAAATCGTTCACGTTGTAGACTAAAATCAGTTTCAGATTTATAAGCGTATTCGTATAATATAATTTTTTGACTTGAAAATACTAAATTAGAATATCGGAGAAAATTTAGTGAAAAACATGAAAATAAAACAACTCTTAAAAAATTATGAATTTGGTTTTTGTATTTTGATTAATATAAATTTAATATTATTTTAATATTTTGTCCTCTAAAATTTTTAAATACGAATACATTTAATTTAAATTATAAAATTTTGTTATTTGTTCACTACATGCAAGTGATAGGATTTAAACTGTGTATAAATGAAAGTGGGTTCAATCGATTTATGATTAGGGTTAACGGAGTATAATAATAATGCGATTTAAGTACGCTTTTAATTTCCTTGTTCCGGTAAACTGGTAAACATAATTGGATTCGATTGCCAAGATTTAACGTTAATCTAATGGTGTTTTATTATACGAGTATTGTATAGTAAATAATTCGTTTTTTAATAAATTAAATAGCATTTTACAAATTATTGTGCACTAATAAAAATAATGATAACCGATAACCGTATTAGTATGAAAATAAATAATATTAAGATAATTAATATGAACTTAACCATTTATGGATTATTATAAAATCTCAAACTCTCAAAAAATGTACTATGTTATATTGTTAAAAAGTTGTTGTTAATAACTCATTAGTATAATAACATATTAATATCCATCGAATGATACATTTTTACACGACATCATATGACTGTAAAACACGAATAATTACATTATCATTCTAATATTTCAGTGTATAATCTAAGTCGGATAAGCATCTAAAATGAAGTCACACATCGAACTCATGTTTCAAAACCTATCGATATCACAATAACGGCTAACAACCAGAAAATCATGTCAATCATAAACGAGTGTGGTTGACGTAAGTATAAAATTTTACGTAAGTATAGATACATATTTTGACATATCATCGCAAATCCAACTTACCGTTGATCCGTTTTCTGATTCTGTACCCACAGGTGACGCCGTAACCTGGTCCCTGGTAGTCAACTGGTAGACGTTCATCATATGTGCCGATTGCGCGTGCACCATGAGATCCCAAGCGCTATCGAATGATTCTTTACACTGGACGCACACCAAAGATATGCAGCCTTCGTTCAAGTTTCCGGGCCATTCTGCAGGACGAGAGAAACAAATATTTGTATAGGAAAAACATATATTAAGGTATATGCATTAATAAAATAGTATAATACAAATTGTTTTAGATATTAAGAATTATTATATTTTAAGTGTGGTGGTTGTATAGTCTATAATATAATATTATAATAAGATAAAGTCTTATTGAGTAGATTATGCAAAATGATTCACAAACAAGATAAATAATTAACGAAATTTAATAAAGTAAAAATTAATTTACCTACCTAATATTTTGATTATCAAACTTATTTTCAAATATTGGGGAGAATATTTACAAGTTAAAAAGTTAATTTACGAATATTTAAACTTTTTAATTTAATAACTAATTATGGTTAATTAATTTTATAGTTAACTTTACAAATTAACTAATTAAAGAATACACTATAACAACTTAACCATTTAAAGATATTTTGAATAATAATATGTCAAGTTAAGATCGTGTTTATACATAATAACTGTATAAAAACTACTTAATCAGTTATGTTTCTGGCATTACCTACTGTATGTACACGATAATTTTAATACAAATAAACATATTGAATGTATTCCTTAATTTAATAACTAAGATAATACAAACAAAGTGTGATTATCTAAAATTTTATAGTGAGTTATATAATAAGGGTATATTATGGTGAGCTGAATTCGTATTTTTCTTCATATTAAATTTAACTTTTAGAGTTAGTAATACATTTATGTTAACTATTAAACTTAAAATATCTTAATGTTATATTTTTTACTATATTGATCCCTTTTGGATGTTTGAACTTATTATTTAATAAAATAATTGTTAAATATTGATTAACAATAAGAATATCTTGAAAATAAAAGGTTAAATAGTAGGTAAGTAAAGTTTTTTTTTAATTTGATTTTTTTTTCTCAAGCGCAATGTATATTTGTGACCTATTAGACTATACATACATATTTTTTGCTTTTATCATGTATCGACGATATTAAGACATAAAATATTATACCTATACTTATTATTAATGAATGCTATAATTTTGGTCATGCTGTACGCCAATAATATCTCAAGACCACTCCACGTACTCAAATTAGTATATAGGTGTGTGTGAATTATGGAAGTTACATTCATTTTATATTTCATTGAACTACATTTGTAGGGATGTAACTAACTCTTGTACCAGTTAATTTTTTCTTAATTAAGATCGCGTAAGAATAATTCATTAAATGCTATTATTATCGACTATAATTACTATAATAACCTGTGGGTTATACGCACACACCATTAGTTAATTAATAATTAAGTATGTTATAGGCTAAGGTCCTATAGAGTATAAGATCACGGTCAATCGGTTTACCGATCGAGTGGAAAGAAATAAAATCGGTCAGGTCCCTATTATATTACACACAGTGCGTGGTGTACTGTCACTCGCATAGTTCAGAAAATTTAATTGGTTTTCTTTTAAGTCAAAATTATTATATAATAATATTATTATAGGTAGGTACTCGTATAATGTTTACTATCGTTTTGACCGTAATAACACTATTGATTTTCTCATATAGCGTTTTTAAATTATTGTACTTGTTTATTTTGTTTTTTTTTCAACACGCATGTTATAAATATAATAACGTTTAAAGACTGTGAGTAAATCTACTGGGTGCCGATAAAAAGTAATTTAAATCACTTTTAATTAATTTTGCATGACGATTACTCGGCTCGGCAAACGTTGCGACAACGGTGACAGTGGACAATTTGATAAATATAAATATATTTTTTTAATTACGACTAAACATTATAATATATATATACTTAGTTATTATAGTATTTGATTTTAACTTGATAAGTTTTCATACAAATAACAATTATATTTATAGTCGTATATTTTCTAGTAGAGAATAATGTATTTAGGGCAGGTCTGGAAATAGCTGAACTTTTTTAGGGTGGGTTCCGAGTGATTTATTGTGGAGTCACGACCTTGTAGCCTAATTTCTACTATATAGTATGCCGGAACGAAAAAATCTAAACTTGTATATTATTATTATAGCATTTATTATATAATATTATTGATACTACCTACGAATTAATGAAAATAAAGTGTTGGTGTCGTTATAGCAGGTGACTGCTGTTTAAGCTATATTTTATACTATATCAGTAATGTAAAAATAATATAAACATTTACTGTTATTGTTGTTGAAATTAGGCTTGACTGAGTTGTTACATTTGCACGTGAACCTGAGCTTGCAGTATTCCTTCTTGTGATCCAACAAACCTTGCAGTTCGGTAAACATCTCGCGACAGTTACCACATATCAGTATGTCTGGATTGCCTAAGAAATATCAATAGGTTAATACAGTTCTGTATAAGTATTAATTATTATCACGTATGTTTTGTAAGTTTATCCTACTACCTAACGTGATTTCGCTAGATTGATTTAAGCTAATAATATTTATTTGTAGCGATTGCGCACTAAAATTTAACTATAATCGAGAAAAAAAATGATCGAAAACACAATAATACGGGTAACTGGGATAAAACGCGTACGTGTATAATATGTATTTATTTATTATTTTTCAACATTGTTTTAATTCCATTTTAAATTTTTATTATTGTTTTTAGCGTGAACTATTTCTTATTATTTTAAAATGCTTAATCTTTATTTAAAACAATTTTAGTACGCATTAATAAGGGATTGATAATTAAGGGTCCAGTTTATATCTAATAGAATTTAGACAAAATAAGTATTATAGTACAAGTAGCTAAAAAATATAAAAAAATAAATTTATACTAGAACATTCTAGTCTGGTTCATATTCGTCAAATACCTAAACTGGACAATATATTATAATATATATTATATGTCTTATATATAATATATAAATGTATATAGCCAATTTTATATTTCTCTACACCCTATTTTTTAACTCCATTGATTCTTCTTCTTTGCTATCTTCCTATTCTTTACTAGAAACTGCTATTTTTTTTTTAATTACTCTATCGATTTTTAACTATACTTATTTTGATTCTTCCTTTGTTCATTTATCAAGATTTTTCAATGAGGGCCTTAATTTTATTTTTAACGAAATATCTTGAAGACTATTTTTATTGTTATGTTTTTTTTTTATATCTTACCATTTCTATAGTTAATAAGAATTTTATTGTTAAAAAATAGTTTTATTCTAATTGTTTGTTTTTATCTGATAAATAAATAAATAACTTGACGATTGAAAAGGGAATAAAATTAAATCGTTACACTTGATATCATGGACGCTTTTATGACCGACATTATGTACTAAGCACACATATCCATATTATAAGAGTTACTCACTGTACAGTTTGAGTTGGTCCGGTACTATGGCGTGATGCGACTGTTGCTGTAGTCCTTGTCCGGCTGTCGGTTGACCACCACCACAGCCTCCGTTCTGGTTACGACCACCCTTTGCCGAAAACTGATGGCTAACCTTTTGACGTTTCGAAGCCTTTGAGCCACCACTGTTGCAGTTGTTGCCCGTCACAGCGGTCGGTGGAGATATCGTCGATGACGAGGCGGCATAATAGCTATAACACGTGTAGTAATGCGCGGAATACCGCCAAAATGCAAATTATTAGCAGGTATGTGTTGTGTCTACTTATTTATAATATTTTTTTTATTGGTAGATATAAAGTTCACCAGATGAATACCTAAATTGTATAGATATTTTTAATACTTATTTAGTTATGTCGGGACGATGTATTATTTCTCATTTATCTTTCAGTAGATTACTTCCATTTCGACCAAATCGATTACCCCTTCATCATCAGGCCAATTATTGTGGAGCCCGCGAACGCACAATGGGTTGTAATTCATCGGGTTTTCGATATTACACTCGGATATCACGTCTGCCCCGTTTTCCGGATCATAACTCTTTGGCCCATTAAAAACAATCCTCCTTCCCACCGCGCTGACGCTCAGAACGCGCGCTTATAACAGCGCATTGATTTAATTTCTCGTTTTATATTTTATACGTTTATCCATTGAGCAAGCCTACGGATTCTATACATAAGCGATCCGTAGTTTTCTTCCTGGTTTTCCAATTTTAATTTTTGCACAAAATCGGATACGTCTCACCCCTCTTTCGTGACGCGTTAAATGCGACAGCATTAAACACACACATTCGACCGACGAAAACACACCCTTTTTTAAAGGAAGACGGGTGGACAAACACTAAACCGTAATCCCGTTTCGTCGACGTGACACACAAATTTGCATTTGATGAAATATATCTCATTTTATACACACATACCTATATGACCCGACATCATAATATAATAGTACATCCTAACTCGGGGGCTGCCACCGCCAGCGTTTTGATGCGACACGTTAAGTGGGCATCATCGAAGGATTCTCGAATGATTTTTATTGGCAAAAATCATAATGCAAATATATGATAATATAATATAGAAACGTATAAATATTATATATTGTAATATTGTATATTATATAGCCAATTTTGCGACCGCGTTATAAACACTGTTTAGTTATTAAGCCGCTGCCGCGGTGTGCATTTAATTAAGGTTCTATAGCAAAGCTGGTTCACGACCAACCACGAAAAATACTTAAGCTGTGTATATTTTTATTTTTTAAATAGGTTACAAGCAATTTGTGAATTATTTATTTATTTATTTTTTTACAACAAGCGTGTGTGTTGATAGTGTAATTTGGCATAAATTAGCCGATAAAAAGAAAACTTATAAAACTTGTAACGGAGCAATTTTTTTTTATTTAGTATTACTTCAGGATTAATTTGGTTTTATGAGATATCTGCAAAATTAGTGAGTTTATAGTATATGTGTATTTCTGGGATTATTATTTGAGTTGAGATCTCTGATGAGGGGATTTGTATGGTTTTATGCTAAGCGGGTTTGTTTATATATATAAAGATTGTAGATGGATGCAGTGTTGGATATGGTGTCTATATATGTAAATTAGAGTGTAAAATTTGATTAGAAACGTAGTAAAATTTATTCCTTTCATGGGATGGGTTGTAATTGATTCGAATCCTTAGATTTTTTTGTAATTTTGGTGGTTTTACTGCTCCCCATATTTGGATGCCTTAAGCATTAAAAGTTTTTTGTGTAGAATTTATTTATGTTTAGATTAATATTTAATATTTTATTTAATAAAATGTATAATTTATATATATTTCAAAGGGTTTCACCTCCCCCCCACGGTTGTTGTTGTCACAAGAGTCATCAACCCTGCAACAGCAGAAACCATAATTTTTGACTGCAAATCGTATTACTAAAACCTATATGAATTATAATTCTAATTTCGAAATTTGCACGACAAACCAGACTCACAAAACGTTTCGAACAAATTCAGACACGCAAAATGAAATTAATAAGCACAACAATAATATTATATACTTGAATGTATGTGCATGTTGTCATTAATGCACAACTTGTGTCTTTACAAGGGCGTAGCGTCATGATTTCAATGTAAACGCGATAAATTGCGTAGATGTACACGGTTTGATGACCCTGTAATAATCATATAAGCATATTATTTGCATAATATTTCAAAAATGTCATACTTGTTCAGTCGTTCGCCATACATTCAACTATTGCTCGTCGTTTGGCGTTGATGCATAAAATGTATGTATAGTGCATAGTACTTATAATAATATGGCACGCGCATTACGGTGGACCCCATTCGAGATCGTACACATATATAACCATATCTGAAATTTTCAATAAATTCTTATACGGTTCATTACCACCCCCCATCTTTTTGGCTACAACGAAATTCTTCCAGAAATTCCATTCCTATCTTGCGCGTCGTTCACATGCGTGTAATATAATGCCATATATATACACACATATTATAACTCGTGTAATATAATAATATATTGTCTGGAAATAAAAGTAGAGTTATCGAGCTGTTATAATATGTTTTACTATGCATATTTTTTTTCTTCCACTACAATAGTATATATATAATACGTTATTTACGATGTACTTTTAGTATGTACGAATGATGAGTACTTATAAATATTTCGATAGATGGACGAATGTCTGTATATTTGAGATACGATCTTGTCTATTTCACATACATTTAAATATATAATGTAAAACGGTTATTTTATTGGGAAATAATCATCCTCTTAAAAAATAATTATATTTTTTAAAACATTTATTTTACCTAATTTATAAGTAATTACAAAACAAAATTGTTGAAAATAAATTAATATTTTTAAGTTTTCGTTTCATAAAACTCTTACTTGTGAACAACAACATCTATAGAAGCTAAATATTTTTCTAAGAATTTTAATACATAAAAATCTATAAACTTATAAATATTTTCAAAAATGTTCAAATACTTTTCAAGTTAATGAGTACTTACTGTTGAAAGAATTGTATATATATATATATATATATATATATACATAATAGCCAATTGTTTAATATATTTTATGCAATTTGCGCAAGACACTCATTTTAGTTTTCAATCTATATTTATAATATTATGTTTTCACTTTTTAATTTGGAATAATCAAAAGTTTATTTTTGTAATAAAACAATCATGTATTTATTATTCAATTATTCATTTGTATCGCGACGATTATGTACGTTATATTCAATTCTTGATTATGGAAACCGTTATTCTGAGCTATGCGTATTTATTTTGAACAATATGATTTAAAATTATAAGAATTCCTAATATTAAAATGTATTTTCATGATGTACTTAGGCATTTTTAGTTTATAGTTAGGATCGAGTGACGATGAGGAACGACACTTGAATATTAATTGTCTACTATATAATATAATTCGTTCATATGAAATGTTTGTGAATTATGCTATTTTTTTTTTTTCAAAAACAATTAATGCTCTTTTTATTTTACATGACAGATCCCGTGGTAAAGCTAAGCGACGGGAAATCAGAAAAACTCGCAGGTCGTCCACATTGTTTATACAAGCACAACTATTTAAGGATTAGGTATGTACGACATGTGTACCATATTGTGTATATTATACTTTGTATTATGATCGCTCGTTTTTAAATTCATTTTTCCACTTCACTAATCGACGCACACAATGCGTGCGGCGGTTCCTCCACACAGGCTTTTGAACAAATCCTATTATCGTCTTGTATATGCACTGGTGCAGCGTGTAGTTGTTAATAATTACGAAAGTTACACGAGTTTTAGAGAGTAAATTTACTGACGAATTTGAAACGGTCCGCGGCTTCTACAGCATCGGGGGTGGTGGAGCAGGCGGAAGAAGACAAGCACACATACTCACACACTGTACAAATAATACCTATATCTATAGTAATATATACTCATGTGTACATACCGCACGTAGTGTGTCCTGTGGATGTGAGGCTGCTAGGGGCGCGGTAGGTACGCTAACGAACGTCGTTTATCTGGCTCGACAGTCCGTAACTAATGTAACATAATAGCTAGCCGGGCTGGTGGCACGGTAAGGGATGTGGAGGGGGTGAAATTTTGCCATAATGTAGTCGCGACCGCTATACCATTGTCGTCGAATCCACCATATACATCACCTCCCCACCTGCTTCCGCTTGTTTCCGAGTTAAACTTTTATCGCACAAGTTTTGATGTCGACGCCGCCGCCGCAAACTATACCCACAACACGCACATATACACACAGAGTCGATTTGAAAAGTGACGTGTGAATATATTATACGTATAACAGCTATAACTATATGATTTAAAAAATTGTAAAAAAAAATTCTGCTCTCGGCAAAAATGTATTAATATATGAAAAGATAGGTATTTATAAAATATTAATAGTGTATGAGTACCTATATCAAATGTTAACACAAATTTGTAGCTAATTTTATGATTTACGGTTACTACAGGTATCTATGGCCAATAATTATTACTGTTTTTTTGTGTATGGTATTTAACATAATTTTTTGTTGCGTGTAATACGATATTACGGGTTTCTACTTGGATTTTTCATCATAAACACTCTTTACAAGTTACAAAGAAATTACATAAAATTAACTAAACTTAAAGGGTTAGGTTAGGTTCGTATAGGGTCGTATACTATTTTAATGACAATTGGCATTTATATGATAAATACGATAAACCAATAAACATATTATAAAACAATTTTTTTCCCTATAATATATATTTCACAAAATATTTTAATAACTCAAAAGAGGTACTTTATAGGTTCAATACAAATTAAATAACAATGCTACAACTTACAATCTAACATTAGTTTTTATTTTTTAATTTAATAATATTATAAAATCTTTGTTGTAAATTAATTGTATATTTTACAGGGTTTTATTTTTATGTAACATTTGGTTAGGACTTACTCATATTTATATTGCAAATTAAATAAACATATTTAGTTAAATTAACGATTTTACGTTTAATGTTTTAATATTTTAAAACGGAAAATGAAACTACCAATTAGTTACTGTTGCATTTATTGTAAAAATGTATTCACACCAAGAAAGACACAAAACTTCGTTTAAATAAATGTCTAGACTAATTAATGGTTTATAGGATGACTGTTATATATTTAGCACAGAAAAAAACATGTTTTGGACCTCGCTAACCAATCTTGTTCCAAGTTAAATGCCAATAAGAAATCCTATAATTTTCAAACCCTTCAAAATCTCCTGTTCGCAAATCTGTATACACTTTATTTCCAACACTAATAATCAATTATTTTTGAACATAAATTTTATACGCGAATTGTTGATACTAAATACAATTTATTTTAATTTGACTGTGCTTATGAGATTAAACAATTGCACTTACACTTTAAAATTATTGTAAATGTCTACCTAATCGATTATTTAAAAATTGCGTATTTTTATAATCATAATATTATATTAGGTATGTTAAATTATTTAAAATTTTTATATTTTAAATTAGTACACTATACTGTAATTAATTAAATTATATTTATTTTATTAAACTTTAGCTTAATAAACTAAAATAGTTTATTATTTATTTGTTTAAATAAATTTTTCCTTAAAAATTGTTCGATGTAAATTTATAATATCTGTAATTATCTGTAATTTTTATATATATATTAAATTGAAAACTTAATTTCTTAAACATACTAAAAATTGAATCTGACTATTGTTGAAAATCATCCCTTTTTCAATCATAAATATTTATACTATTTACATTGACAATAACATTTTTATTACCCAAATACGTGCAAAGAATATTACCAATAATGAATTCCAAAAATTTCAAAAAATAACAATCTTCAAAATTGTCTCGAATAATATATTATTATATTGTTGTTAAAAAATCTACAACTATATACTTATTAATAATTGCCTATTATATTTTCTAATATTCTCTGTGATATTGCAAAATATGTCTTGTCACCAAAAAATACAGCCAAGTCGTTTGTTCAGTGTAATTGTAAACTAATAAATACTAATTTGAAATTACCCAAAACTAGAAACTGTTACTTTTAATTAGCGCATATAGATATATACATATTCGATCTCGTTTTAAATTAATGAAATATTACAACATTAAGTATTAGTGTTTTATATAATTTCTATTTTTCGGATATAATATACTATGCACGTAACTGATATTTATGTATATTAAATATTTTCTGTAAATTCATGATTTTGAGTAAAAAGCAAATCAATTTTTATAGACGTACATCACTTAACGTTTGATGGCTCCACTACCACGTTAAAGTTGTGTGCGTACGGGCCAAAACAAAAAAAAAAAATCGACACCTTTTTCCGAAACCACCCTCGTTGATCGAAGCGTATCGGCTTCGATCCATTAGGGTCATAACGGTACAAAGGCGAACGTCTTGAATTCAATTAGGTTTAAATAATGTCTCGTCAGCACTCCAAACGGAAAAGAGCGTTTTTGGATTGTCTGTTTTGAATAATAGATTTTTATTATTTATTTAGTTATTATTTTTTTTTTTTTTGTTGCTCCTCGAAATAGCTGTATTCTCGTGCACCGTATAATTCACTCTTTACGTTCTCGCCACCGCCGCCACAATGGTTTAGCGCGCGAGAAATGCTGATGAAAATTCAACGTAGGTATACAGTTTCGTTCACCTTTTTGCATATTTACAGACTCCTACGTTCATTTCACACTCTTAACGACCGCATTGTTCTTAGATCGCCTTCCCCTGTCTTCTCCTGTAGAGGTTACGCTGCATATTTCTCTTCTACCGCTCACTCACCATCCGTCCGTTGCACTGAAACTAGGAAGTTTCGAGTTGAAAACATTTTCGAAATATTACGTCTAAAACGAATTAAAAAAACTACACGGCGTGCCTAGCTGTTGTCGCTTTGTTCACATCCAAGACACCGCAAAATCGAATTCCGAGTCTAATTGCAGACGAATATCTATTAATACTACTTCACATCGCTCGCCAACCGCGACTTTTGCAGTTTTACCATAAGTAATCGTAGCGTATAATAATAATACCGCGCGCGGTTAGAATAATGTCGCAGATGTATACCCTCGTCGTCATCCATCATCGAACGAAAGAGAGAAACTCATAAATATTCAAAAGTTTTTCTTGGTCGACTTTTATGCTGACAGTCGTACCGACCCCATCTCCACACACANATATATATATATATATATATATATATAATATATACACGTACATAATATACATTATTAAACATCACGAGTTGCGGTGATATGTACACACTGCACTTGTATGACAGCAATCAAACGACTTATTGCCAATTTTTCATCTCAACATTACCTAAAGTATTTGTTGTTATTATTATTTTTATCTTTTTTCCTCCTCTGCCTTTCATCAATATAAACAAACTTTCAGAATGATGCTTTATCATCAAAATTGACGTTTATATCATTACACTGGTACCACAACGGTATTACTATAGTAATACTAATATTGCGTTTAGCATGTGGCGGTGAACTAGTAAATAATGAAGAGACGAAAAATATAGTCGAGAAAGATACTACGATTCTGCAAGGTTGTTTATTTGATTTTTATAAGATACACTACACATTAAATAAACATCATAAAAATTTAAAAATATTTTTGTTTATACTAAAATTGCCACGCATCTTTCATCCCTAAAATGAAGACAAAATGTTTTTCAATCCTGAATAAAAAAATGAAAATTCGCTCGAAATATTTATTGTTATTATTAATCTCGGTGTCCACTTTCAACGTGATTATAATGAAATTATTTTTTCTTACATACTTTAATACTTTAGATTTCAATTTATGATCTTCATTATGAGACGAAAATCTTTTCATTCACCTAAATGGCAAACGAGTCTCGTCAAAAATTGATTTTCTTCCGGCGACAAAACGCAATATGAGAAGAAAAAGTTGGTTGTGCAAGAAAAGTGCGTAGTTATTATTTTCGCCGTGATAAAAAGTTGCCTCCGGAGTATTTTAAACGGGTTTTCGAAAAAACGACCCCTAACATAGTTACTATTTAAATTCACTGAAACTTATATTCGGTCTCCTTTCGCTTTATTATTTTTATTTTTACTTAAACTTCAATTTTATATCATCTTCTGAGCCGCAGTGTTGGTGTGGGAGAGCCGACACGACGGGGTAATCGATTTCTTTCAAACAGCAATACACACTAAAGTTATAATTTAGTTTTTTTAAATATAATATAAAAGTATATAACCTACCTGTTGTAATAATATTCCCTGAAACAAAAAAAAACAACATTATAAAAATAAAATAAGTACAATCAGTTTATAAACAATATATTATATTATAGGTTAATGGGTGTATTATACTGTTGTAAAATATAATAATAATAGTATACAATGTATAATGTTAATTGTATAAAAAATATTTTTAAATCACATTACATAATATAGAAGCTAGACTACGTTATTAAACATGATGGGGTTTATACATTTTAAACAATAGCTCTACACCCGAGAGAATAATCGTAATCGTAGTAAATTAAGCAGCGTGAAAAGATAGTCCATCGGGGATTAGGTATCTACTCCAAGTATCTACCCTAACTGTAATATTACGCCCTTAAATTTGATGCAATATCCATATAATTCGTATTGAAAATTTTAATGTAGAAGTCATATTAGACATATATTATTAATACACTTATTAATATAAAAGTATCCTATGTTCGACTATAGCGGCATTGTACGAAAAAAAAACAATGAAAATAAATTGTATAGTTATGAGTGAAATTGATATTTAGAAACATAACACAATTATAGTTATTTAAACTATATAATTGATTTTTTATTAATATTCAATACCTTAGTAAAATATAAATACAATGCGGTTGAAAAGGCAGGAAATAATATAAATAATTTGAGGAATGGTTATTATATAATACACATTTAAGTTTTATAAATTTATAATATTATATTTGTGTAATTTATTATGAAATTGTTTGGGTATGTTTTAATTTAATATTTTCAAGTCACAGTCTGACGTATATTATTTTATATACTTATTACAATGTGTATTACTATGTACATTGTGCGTATCACGTATATAGCTTACGCATATTACTTATTATATTATAATTATATAATTTTGCTGTTTAAATTTCTTAAAGTCAATTCAAAGTTATCGCTTTATATCGAGATGTTTTGTATTATCGCCAGTTAATTTCATTTTTGGAAGTTGCCAGTTTCAGGAGAGTTAGTTTCGATTTCGGTTTTGGGTTTTTTTTTTTATAAATAAAAATTGCACGTGGTGACAGTATTACAGCGTAAGCTTTGGGGTTTTCCATTAAAAAAATATTTATTGTCTATAGTGAATTCCCGTTTTTCTACGAGCTACCCGTCACGTCTTACTACAACGTATTGTGCGAACCGTGTACGTGACCGGCCCCAAAAAGTGTACGTGGAGACCATGGCCATGAAAAAATTGCATGTTGTACCGACACGCTTTGGGTCTGAAATTGAAAAGTGGGTGCAACGTAATACATTTGTCAAATCATATTTAAGACAATTCTTACTCCCCCTCAAACATGCCTTTGTTATTTCGGTTTACTCGCTAACGCTCGAGATCATGTTTGCAGGATCGCTGTACAAAAACAAAATCGAATATTTTAGACGGTAGCGGGTGACAACTCGGGGTCGTATTATTATTATTGTTGTTGTTATAAACGCCACACGGTGTTTGATAAAACTCTTTGCGTAAGCATGTTTGTGTTAATTATCTGCAAGACGGCGCGATGGTCGAGTGGTACGACAATAATGCATTATGTTTTGTAGGTATATATAAGGACGGGCGTTGCGGGCACAAAAAACATCGTTTCTGAAGACGGCTAAGACAGCGAGTCGAGAGTGTCGAAGTCTTGAGTATGGGCGCTAGTGATGTTTGAACGGGTAAAACCACCTGTGAGTGACTCCTAAAACCCTCGCCTCCCCTATATCCTTTACATGCAGTTTTACTTCACTCCCAGCCATCAACCCCCCTGTACTCTCGAGTTATTATATTATAGGGTCTCGATGGTATATTTTCCGTATTTACTGTACGTATAATATAGGTACACATCCGTAGTGGCTGTGCAAGGTGCGAGTCGGTTTCTGTGTTGTCGTCGTAGCGGCAGTTTTGTCAACAAGAAAGGATAGACCTGCTTAGGGCAGATAAGGCGTCAAAATATTCCTCAACGTTTTAATGAACACAACCCTTCGTCTTGAATGGTCGAGGGGGGGATGGTGGCTGTGTATGTACACATCTGGTATCGCCATCACTGTGGAGCCGTGGCGGGGTGTAATAGAAATTAACGAGTGTCATTTATCGTTTCAAAGGTGTGTATATATTTTATATTATCTACCTACGGTACGAGCGGTAATTTTTTTTTTATTACTATTATAAATTTCTTTGTCGTATTTTATAAAAGTAACTCGAGAGTCGAGACATTTTTTTCTTCATCGATATCCCATTTTTCCTTTGGCACGAAAAACGATGTCGTCTGAAATCTTATACGAAAAAACGATAAAATAATCTGTATAGAAACGTAATTATAATAAAGGGAATCTAGCGTTTTAAACGCTTATACCTGTACGGCTATATGAAACACATAGAATCGCAATAAAAGCAAATGCGTAATTCAAACGATATAATTGATGGGAGCAATCGATTCGGCGGCGAACGTGGCAAGAATAAATTATGAGTGAAGGGAAATGGTTTTCAAAATTGTATATGAGTTTGAAACGAAACTAGGGCATGATAAAGGCTATGCAGTAGATAAAAGAGTATTAAGGAAATATGCGAGTGTGGAATAATATACATAAAATATTCAAAGGCGGAAAAAATATATATTTATGTGAATTGCTGGATAATGAAATTTCTTTGTTATATATAAAAAAAAAAAAAAAAAACAATGGAATATTAAAATAGTCTGAGAAAATTAAAGGAAGCGTATATTGTCTTAACTATAGTGAAACGAAAACTAAGAAAATCAGCATAATTGATGATAATACATAGTATCAATAGAAATAAAAAAAAACAGTAAATATATAACACTCTGAACGATATAAACGTTTGCAAGACTTGTGTTTGACATATTTATATTTTATATATACATATACATTATACACATATACATTTTGCTAAAAACTTTTAATATGTTATTATCACGTTCAGACTTATAATACATAGTAACTATTGTTTTTATTTTAGAACATAACGACGAGCAACAGATATTTTAAACCGTCCATTATTGTAGACCGATGATAATAAAATAGTAGCTTTAGCATTATGTTATAATTGTGTGGTTATATTCAGTACAGATGTTGAAGGAATAATTTGAGCTCGGTCAGTATGTAAAGTTAGTGAAGTTAATAAAAAACTTATACAAAAGTTAAAATTATATATATTAAACGAATATGTGTGTACTTATTTTATATTTGGCGAGATAACCATAAAAGTTACTGTTCGATCATAGAAAAGTATTATAAGCTAAGGATCATCCGACAATTGTCAAAATATTTTTATGATTTATTCAATTTAAATAAATATTCTAAACAATAGGTAATCATACAATTACTAGTTTAAATAAATAAATAAAATCAAAGTATTTATAAAAACAAATAGGTAGACTATAAATTATCAATAAAATACGTGTGTCGTATATTAATCTTTAATAAGTGAAAATTAGTTTTGTCACGTGTGTGTAAACGTTTATTATGGGTTTCAACTATTTATTGTTATTATTTTAGAACATTTTATTATAACATTGACATATTGTATTTAACTTCTATTGGTATTATCTAGTATGATTTTTTAATTATTTTTATAATTTATTACCCATATTATTTAAAAAATATATCATAATATTTTATTAATAAAATTATGAATTAATTTGATTATCTTAACACATATTATGGTTTATAAATGTCATTAAGAATTTATAAATATTATTTTATTCACTTTATTGATTTAAATATTATAAAGATGTGTATATTTTGTTTACTAAAGATTATATTTTATTTATTTTTTTTTACTAAAAAATTATTAATTTATGTTGTCACATTCATATAGTAGGTATGTGTTAATACATAAAGACATTTATAATCTAAAATTAAACGTATTAAATTTCAATAATATCAAACAAATGAACATAACGACACAAATATTTATATGACTCATTACCTATACGTATTATATTATAAAAGAAAATATAATTTGTAAATTATAAATGCATAAAGTATTATAATAAATATATGATAAAAACATATATTTTTAATTATTTCAGTCAATGATTAATACAATTCAATTTGTGATCATTAGAGGAAATTACAAAATCTATAATGTTAACATTACACAACTAAAAAAAAAGCTTACGTAAGTTTACAAAGTCATAATTTCATAATTTTAACAAATCATTAAACTATGGTCAATAAATTATAACTATTATATATTTTACTTGAAATTGAGATTGTATTACGGGGTTTTTTTTTTTAAATTATCATACAACTTATATCTAACTTATAAGAATTTAAAAAAAAAACAATCGATGGACTTATCGGCTCATTTATTCTCAGGATTTTAATAATGCGTTTCTTCTGTAGTGTGTATAGATAGTTTACTAATGTGTTTGGCTTACCATCGTACAAATGACCTTTTAATGACAACTGTTAATTTTGACGAGCAAGTTTTAAACGAGTTTATAAGAGTTTCTAAAATAGATTTCAAAAAAATAATAAAAAAAAACATTTTACAAGGTTGCTGTATGCTTTCGGTAGTTATTTGTATTGTTTATTAATTTATTATATGTAGTAAGTACGCATTTGTTAATAATTTCCACCGACCTTATTCTAGTTAAATTTAAATTTAAGTACAAAACACCGCCGCATACTATCTGGCTATAAAATATAATATTCCGGAAAATTCTCACTTGGAATAAAATTCAGTTATCCACCTCGGTTTCCGTAGTCAGAGTGAGGCGGTTTTTTTTTTTTTTTTAGAGTTCCAGTCTTTCAGACTAGAACAAAAAAAGAAGGACGATGAATGAATTAAAAATCCCACGGCACATGGTCTCGTGGGAAATCACAGTTGCCCTCAAAAAACCTGATTTTTTTATTTCATTTTGGAGGTTGGTTTTATCTTTGCTACATTATTTACCTATGGAATTCTGCTTTGCTAAAAACGCAATATACCCTCACAATACCCGCGTAGTAATTACCCCATGTAACGACACCAAACCCTCTTTATTTTTATTTTTAATACAATTTGGACTTTATCTGAAATTGAATACACTGTAGGGCCATCAACGAATGAACAGAGTTTTTTTCACGAGGAGTTATCTGACCACCAAATAATATAAGTACCTTTGCCGGGTTCAAAAAAAGTCATGTTTTTATTTTTGCAAGGTTGCGACGCGACGACGCGATTATTTTGTGATATTTCCAGGAAGGGTCTAGAAAAAGATATTTACTACTATAATATTCACTGTTGATAAGGTAATAAAATTGAACAATACCAAAAACTTTAAACAAAAACGTTATTATACACCTAAGTTATATGTCATGATTTCTATTGTAATAGTTACTTTTTTAATATCTAATCTTAAAGTTCAATAAAATATTTTTTATAGTATGTCATTTAGTATAAAAATAATAACTAAACTAAACGTAATTAATCTTTTAAAACTATATGTATAATGTAACTATTTTAACTCATAAGTTTATTTTGTATATATAGGTATATAAGTTAAAATAGAGATACTTTTCATTAAAACGTTTCAATATCTATAGGTAGTTATTAAATTGATTAGCTACGGCAAAAGTTATTATCACTAGCAATTTCCAAGGGACGAAAAGTCTATTATAACTTTTACCATCGATAGCATCTTGTTTCTACGATGACCTGAGAAATGAAATTTCCATTAAATATAATATTTCAATAACAAAATACCAAAATACATAGAATGTTGTATTTTATTTTTTAAAGTATGTATAATATTTGTTAACGAAAATCATTTTTCTCACAGCCAAAAATAAGCGAGTAATTGAATTAATATAGATGCTTGAAAAATTTATTATAAAACTTAAAATCAACAAATAATAATTTATTATTATATATAATTATAGTAGGTTCTTATAAAGTAATCAAATTTTATATATATATATAAATTTTATATAAATATATAAAAAAAACACTTATTAATTTTTTAACTGACTTCTCTATGCCCAGTAAAACATAATAAATAGGTATCTAAAAATAGGATGTATTTTTATAATGTGTATGGAGTTAATTCAGATATAAATTTACTTCCACAAGTTATAAATAAATAATAATGTAGGATAAACGTTTTGAGTTTAACCCCAAATTTAGTGACGCGTCGTTAACGACACTGTGTTTTGTTATTATATTAAATAATATATCTAGTGAAATTAAATTAAAACTATATTTGAGGATGGAAATAAAAAAACATGCAATAGTGTGATTTATACAAATAGAATTACGTATTTTTTGTATAAATATTATTCTAATGGATTTTCATAATATATAATGTATTTAGTATAGTATGTTTATCAAAGTTAGTGTGAAATTCATAAAACGTAGACGAGAGCATTACACTTAACACCACATACCTAGTTAGTAACTATATTAGTCACAGGTATACGTTAAGGGCGATTACGTTCATCTATTTTTTTTTTAGTATATTTTAAAACCACATTTTAAAAATGTTTTGAATTTTTGTTACTTTATGCTATTATTTTAAAATATTAATTTATATAAATCTTTCAATAATTGTAATTTTTAAAAATATCCCAAGTATGATACATACTATATCCATTATCCAATGTTACATCTATTTCATATAGTTGTATAACGATTTTTAAGGATTATTACTCTTAACCAAACTAATTAATAACTGAAAATTAATCCTTTAATTTTTTTTTTATTATTATTATTAGAACCTTAGCATAACCTTTAAATTTTTAATATTCATAAAAATATACCTTTAAATAATTTACAATGATAAAAGAAAATTCCCCATTTGAAAAACAGAAGTTTGTAGGTAAAGAATACTTATTACACTTATTAAGTAGAAGAAAAAAATCTCAAGGATTCTAAAACATGATCTTTAAGAACATGAAAAAATTTCAAAAATTAATTTTTCATTATTAGATAAATGAAAAAATAGAGATGATGAGTATGTTATAAGTGTGTAAGTGTATGCAATTTAAATACGCAATAATAGAATCTAGTGAAAATACAAATTGTAAATTCAATTTTGTTTTTTATTTAAATCAAAATACTGACTATAAAAATTAAACTATATATTTTTTTTTAAATTTATTAAACGCTGGCAGATATTATACACGAATTAACGGTATAGTATAACATTAATCATTAAGATATATATTGAGATATAAATAAAAATCAATATTATATAATATGTATTTAACAAACAGTTTCACAGCTTACTACCAACGTAGGTATCAAATTATATATTGTAATGTTTGTAGACATTTATTATAGTGCAGCGGTGTAGTTGTACGTAATACATAGTTGAATAAAAATTCTACAACAGCTATATGACGTGAGTATACCATTAGGATTACGCGAATACGTCATGCAAACGGCGTACAAATTTTTTTCCTAGTCGGTGTAATGACATTATATTATTGTGATGCATATTTTACCATTATCTCCGTATGCACTTTCTATGGTGCTATGGCATCGCGTATAAATCATATACACCTCGACGAAGACGTTTGCTCGTCGTTAGAACTTAGAGTCCGTATATATGTGCGGAACAAATGAAAATAATGATTGTATTATATTATTATTGTGTCGGGCGAGGACCCACTACCGCGAAGATTGCTGGATTTATAATGTGGATCACGGATCGCAGTGGTCCCTGCGGACGGAACCCCCGCATTTCGATACGTCGGATATCCGGCGTAATATTTCGCTGGGTTTATTACGACATCGAATTTGGCGCAGGTACACACACACACACATATATATATATAAATATACGTGTGTAGGTCGATAAGCTATTATATCTAGGGTATAACTCCACCGAGAACGAGATACTAATAAAATATCGTAGAAAAATTGGCCAACTTTTGTTATTGTTCGGCGGGTTAGGGGTGAGGGGTGCAGCACGCAAGAATTTTATATGGCCCGTGATTGGGTTAGGAAAACACTATTGTCGACGGAAACCGTCTTGCAGTGTACTATATAATAATATAGGTATATTGTGTGTGGGTTAGGTATATAACGGTCGTAATCATATAAAAATATATAAAAAATGTCAAGCGGCACCGTGTGGATTGATGGATGATAAGGGGCTAAGATATTAGGATAAAAATGAAGACGTAAAAGGAATATAATAATAACAAAATGGACAAAAAACAAATTACTTTACTTACCAGTCGTTTCCGGTTTTCGATAAGTTTTGCCTTTTCCTACCGGTCTGATGTGGTTTCGGTTCAGCCACTAGGTTTACGTCTGAAAAAAAATCGTGAAACAGACACAAAAATATATATAAGTCTGTCTCCAAAATAACACGGTTTCGTGTACAAAAGTCAAAAAGACTCAGGTGTTTAATGAGTATTAAAAAAATAATCGCAAAATAATAACAAAACAAATATATGTGCATATTTGGAATGTGAAACAGTGCAAGTAACAGGTACAAAATAAAAATTAAATATACTTTGTCGTTGCAGCGTATTATATTATATATGTGCGTATACTTCAAAATAGTTTTTATTTAATATAAAAAAATCGAGTTTGTTTTTCTTTATAAATTAATGTATAGAGCGTATTTTGATGTCGATAATAATATTATCGAAAAAAAATCGTTATCGACTTAGCTTAAAATTATTTTAAAATATTCATATATTATGCATAAGGTTTTATTTTCGTGCAGATACTTATCTATTTCGATTCATTAAACCACATTTCTTATATTAGTTATGTTATACCATGTTATTATTATATTATCAAATATGGCTTCACAATAAATTATGTATGCATATTATATAAGTAGTGTAGTGCTAATTTTCTGTTTCTGTATAATAACTTTTAAAAGTCGGAATTCAAAGGTCGATAATAACACAATGGTCGATTCTGATGGATAGATGGATAATCTTAACTTATTATCTTAAACCAACATCGAATTTCTAGTCCGAAAAGCCAACACTGTAAATCTAACATTATACTTAATATATTTTAATGTATACTCCTGCAACTTGCACATCGTTTAAAAGGAGTTTTATGGAAATCGCAGCTATATTATTTCGAATCAATTTACACGAAACGTATTTTAATTGATAGACTAATGGATAACGATCCTTAGCCACATCGATACTATATTTTGTTGCCGAAAATGGTTTTATGTTTGTCTACACGTTTATTATTAGAGTATTCATCGCGATCGAAGTTTTTAATATTATTTTGCATTATAAAAGTATACACGTAAAGCTCGAACACTGTGATATTATTACTTGTGGGTACAAATCCACTCAGCCTATATAAAAAAAACCTTCATACTCGTAAAAGGACACATTACTCCGCGTGACAGACGTTGATGTTCTAGCGGCCGTCGTTCAATGATAAAAGATAATTCAGAGAAAAAAAAATCCCTATTAAATTAGTCTGGTTGTCTGATGAGGACTGGTAGATTGTATATACGACCCAAATGACAAGGGGAAATCATAAAAATTATTTAACGTTGTAATAAATTTTTGCCAGCTATTTATGAGGTATTTAACGTCCTTATGTATATATATATATATATGAGCTGGTATTTATTGAAACAAAAGAATACTATACACAGTATAATATAATACGGAAAAAAACGAAGTGGGCATTGACAGAAAAAATTCAAAGGATGCTAGGGTTTTTATTATAAGCCTTCGGTAATAATGCGGGGAAAAAGGAAATTAAAATTAGGGAGTCGACATACAATTTTACGTCTCGTTCTGATAACGCTTTGAACCGCATGCGGACTTTGAATAGTATACGTAATTGTAAATTCAAGCGTCTGTTAAACCCATTTAAATACAAGTGCAACAAATCCCTTTTCACAAGGTCCTACTGCAAGAGACAGGACAACATCAAAGTGTATTTTTATTTTTAAATACCCCCGGAACCGTAATTAAAATGTACATGTTTTTCCATTAATATGCATTTTAATTTTAATTAAGTAAACAACTGAATAAAAAAACCAAACGATATGATCGCGTTATATGTATTGTTGTAACGATGTAGTACGACCAAGTTTGAGAAATAACAGTCAAACACGTGATTTTTTTTTATACATACATTTTATAAAAATAAACGGTTTGACTCGGCCCTGCAAAACGTAAAGAGAAACAGTGTTTACTAATTGGCCACTCAATTAAACTTTACCGAGAGGGTGGCCGTTATCTTTTTTTAAGAACAAAACATACGCTGTTTTGAAATGGTACTCACGTTCCTGTTGAGCTTACATTTTAATTATGCACGTAACTGATTTATAATATTATATTGTATGCAAAAAAAAATTTTACCGAAACCCATTTTCTCACGTTATTGTCATAGTTACGTTTTAACTGTTCTGGCGACTTTAAGCTTTAAATCATTTTATTAAACTGCATTAAATTATACGTCATTTATTATCATCATAGTAAGCTTATCATCATAACATAATTTACTTTTTACTGAATCATAAATTAGCTAAATAAATTGGTTTTCTACAACATGGAAATTTTAAATATATATATGTAACGTAGGTATCAAGTTTAATAAGCAAACGTTTAACAGAAAAATTGAGATATTTTTTAATGTCTAATGTCTGTTTTTTTTGGTAGTCAACGAAAATCCAATTGTACTTATTTTGCTGTATCGAAGTCATTGACCATATTATGATTTAAAAGCTTTATTATTGTTTCTTGATAGTACTATACAACGCATTATATACAAACATATTATATATTTTATTTTGAAATTTAATAAGTAGAAATATAATTATAGATGTATGATGAAAATGTATACGAAAAACGATGACTGGAAAATTTGAACTAGAAACAACGGAAATTGATGGAAAATGAAAAAAATTTACTGTACCGAGTATAATATATTATGTAGTATGTTTGTATTTTTTTGTATTTTTCAAGTTAACAATATTTTGTGGATAAAACGCATTTCTAACATAACATAGATTTGAAATATAATATAATATTTCATATAAGACTCTCAAAATCTACGAATCAAAAATGTATCATTTTTTCTTTTTTTTTCTTCATTTTTTTCTTTTTTTTTAAAAAATTAATTGTATATTCAATACCACCTATTCGTTATAGTTGTAACGATGTACATGATCTTTAGTAAAAACTAAAATAAGAGTTTTAATTTTTTTTTTTTTTTTACCAAAAATGCGTAGTACAAATTAATTAAATTTAAAATGTAAAAATACTTTTAAGTAAACTGTTAAATGTATTGTTATCGTGCGTTTAGATTTAAAAAATTCTGCAACTATAAAACATTTCGTTTGAACTTTTACACACATTATAGGTACGCCAAATAGGCACCTTTTGTATTATATTTATCGCATATACGTGATTTATGACTTAAAAGAATATTGCGTATGTCATTTGACACACGTGATTTGTTGCGGTGTGGTGCCCCCCTCTCCCCCCCCCCCGTCTACCTGAAATTTGGGCTAGATTAAACGCAGTACATTAGTTTTCAATAAACACATGTATCGGTCATTTGACCTTTTTGTGTACAGCGTTTCACTTTTAAACCGGCGATGGAAGCTCTCCGTCCGGTTTAAACAGGCGTCTCAAAGGCAGTCAGGAGATCGGAACAAATATAAAAATAAAATTCCGAACAAAAAAGGGACAAACAACAAATCCATTTCCCCTCATTTCTTCTTCTTTTTTTTTTTGGTTTTCTGTGTTCTCGTTTCGTAGATTGACGTTTTTGTTTCTTAACGATTTTACCTGGAGGCATTAAACGAGATGTCAGTGCCAGAGTTCACTATACTACTCTGGGAAAACATCCGAGAAATTGTATTTTGTTTGTTTTGTCCAGCTGTTCAATTAAAAACATCTACGATGCCTTTTATGTATACTGCGCATACCTCTAGGACTGCCGTAATTTACTCTACGAATACTTTTTAATAAAATTATTTTTATTTTGCGATATCGTAGGGTGAGAGAAGTAAGTTTTTATTATGACTTTTGCAAGAGGGTATTATCGTGTAAGCGACACAATGTCAGTTGAAAGCGAGTGGTTTCGTTACAATTTAAAACATTTTTAAAAATATTTCTTTAAATATTTTGTTTGCGCTTTTTTATTCATGAAAAAACTATTATATAGCTATATAGAATTATAGAATATAATATATTACTGCTCTTATTATTATGTGATGAACGTACCAAATTTAAATGTTCAAAAGTTGGTTTTTCGATTAATTCAATTTTCTTTTTCAGCTTTAGTACCTACATATACGCAACTAGTAATATATTTTGAAAAAAAAAGAGTGAAAAGACAAAAATATATTGTTTTTTTAAAAAGTGAAAAATAAAATAATCATTATAATTTTGATTAAATCGTCCATTACAGCCGATGAAGTAAAGGCGCTTTTTGGGAAGAAAAATTCAATTGCTTTTTAAATTATAATAGAAGTTTATTAATTATTATAATTGTTTTACCATTTAATACGAGATCCTATATCAAAGAAATATTTCTACATTATTATTAAACAGTTTCATAATATTTACAGAAACAAAAAACGATGTCAAGATTACTTTAAGTATTGTCTACAAATAAAGTTGATCATTTTAATATAATATCTAGATAATAATATGTGTGTATGGAAAAGCAATCAAGTAATTGAAAATATTGTTGGTTGTCCGAACTTGAAACGTCATTCGGCTAAGGGATAAATTGTAGTTTGGGGTGGTTTTTTTCGCCTTGCAGGTCAGTAGAGGTAATGGGATGACAGTCGTAAATGGGATGTCCCGCGAATGGTCGTCGGCGCGTTGACTCGCAAGTGCAAAGGCTGACGTGTGTCGTATTTATGTTTGTATATAATATAATGAACATGTATAATGTTTTACAAAGAAATACTGAGAAAAGCTCTCTAAATCCATAGCGTGTATTATTCTTTGGGCGTGACTTTATATTTATAATTCGTATTAATATCAACGTAGAATGATATTATTATTGTAAAGCCATTGTCACCACCCATTTCCGTCTGCTGTAATAAAAACCTTTTTAATGTATAACACGCGACACTCGAAGTGTTAAATATAAAGTACGAAATTTATTTATTTTATTTCTTTTTTTTTTTTTTTGAATGCACGACACAAGTACCTACGAATAAATGAATTGTTGCAATACTTGTTTTACTTGGAAAAGACAGGAATACAGTATATTAGCTTTGATTTTAAACAATGTTAATTTTTTTCATTTTTCTCGTTTCTGCTTTTTTGTTAAATCTATTTATTCAAAATTGTCATAAAATTCAAAACAATAACTAGAATTCTTTGAACTATAATACACATCGTCATAACTATTTAGTATATAAAGCCAGCCAATGCAGTTGACGAATAAACAGTACAATTCGATATAAACGGTAGATTAATACTATAGGTAACAGTTGAACCATATAATATATCGTCACTAATTTATATAATATATATATCACGATAATGCGTATATTAATAGTCGTCACATGTCACGTCATATCTCAGACAAGGAAATGCACTTGCATTATGCACATTCGAATTAGCATATTGCATAATAAAATATACATATAATAGTATTTTGATACTTGCAGTTTTGCATAAATTAACCCATTGAAAACAAGTAATTTATTAATATCGCCGGCGGCCGGTGGTTAACAAAATATATTTATAAACAAGCGTATATGATATTCATGATCATTATTACGATGACATCGAATTGGATTGCGAAGTCGGGACGCAGGAGAAGACAACTGTGGACCGATGGCGGTGAGGACGAGTAGGAGTAGTAGAAAAAATGTGTATATATTAATGCATACAGATGAGTACTCGATTCAAAAGTTTTGGGGTAGACGTCGATCAACTACAAAAGTTTCCACCGGACAGTCATGCGCGCGAGGAACGACGACGGCGATGATGAAGACCAGCGAAGGCTTTTGGACCGTATTTGCTACGACGACTGCAGCAGCGGTCCGCGCTCGTCCTGCCCTTAACATTTACACCCTCCCGCCGGCCGTTCTCCGCCATTACGTCGACATTATTCAAAGTCGTAAACCACCGGGTGCCGCGGAAACCATTAATGAATAAAGTGTCATAACTCGAGTTTGGCCCGCCGCCCGTGATAAATAGACCGACCATCCGACCGAAGCAATATTCTTCGAAGTCGTCGTCGCGAGGTTGAATACCGTTTTACTTGTCACCGGCAGATATAAACGTCGTCGTCGTATTTTGCGAGAAGTCGTCTTTTCATTTTCTCTCTTATTTTTTTCTCCTCCTCGCCCTTCCGCCAACACTACTGCACGTTTTCTTAGCATCTGCACCGTTCGCCTTGACCGCGACCAATTGTAGTCCCACCGTACATCATATGGTTATCGTGGGGTTAAGTATATTTTCGTATCTTATATTATTATACGATATACGTACGTGGCAGATAAATTCGAATCGTGACCAACCGGCGTACACAACTACTGCAGTGGTGCGAGGTTAGTCAAGAAATATCTTAGAAAATATATGAGAAATTTTTTGAACCATTCAGCCAACACAGAAATTACTCGGAGGACGATTCACTATGTGATGTTATATAAACGTAGGTAGTCGTTGTATATTTACTATAATTATTATTATTCTCTCGTGACGTCCATTTTCCTTTAATGGGTATATCGAGTATTATATTTTAATACTATAAAGGGTGGTACTGAATGTCCTGGCCAAACTTTGGCATAACATTTTATACGTGATTTATTGCAGAAAAGCTCTTTGTCGTTTTGTGTTTATTGGTTTTTTATTATTTTATTTTAATTAGAAACTTTCTACTCTGCAGTAGTTCCAGTCATATTATATATATATATGTAAATACAATTTTTTTTCACCCACGTACAATTTTAAACAAATTAGTTGTACGGAATGAAGATTCTAATTAATAAAATGAACAATAGTAAGAGAGAACCCTTGCTCGTTTTGATTTGTCCTTAAACTTTGTCAAAATTGGTATCTTGAAGACGAAACGGAATTTATCATCAAAAATTTAATACTATTGTGATTAACAGCTGTTTAAAATCTTTTTGTCTACAACTGCCTGCGACGGTTTGTATGTAAATGTCCTGTATCGATTACGTGGCTCTTCAACGAAAAATGTTTACTTCGTAGTCGACATTGTGCACGTCATACAAATGAAGTGAAGATATATGAATAGAAAATTTGAGTTTGCGGAAGGAAATAAACATTTTTTATCATCACTACTGCAATAAATTTAGGGGGAGGGAATGTGTGTAAATATAATTTCGAAAAACCTGTTCATACCTCTTGAACTAGCGCTTCGCTATATCGCACCGCGGTGTATTATAATATTATATGATGATATTATTATAATAAGTTCCATATACATTAAACACAATATAATATAAATATTGTTATAAACATACGCGAGACAAACTGGCAGCAGTTACAGCACCCCCCGAGCAGTGCGCCATTAATAACTACGAGCGGTTGTCAGTTACACACCGGTAATTAATGTAGAGTTGTTGTACCGCGGTCGTCTGGCTGGCGGGCGGGCAGACGTACGCGTACGTTGAGGCGGTTGTGCCGACGACGGGCTCAAACAACCTCGCGCGCCAAGTCGTCCTATAGTCGCCGGTTGAAGTATACCACAGCAATACGTATATTATATGACGTACAATAGAGTGTGTATAATATTATCCCGTATATGGGTTTAATCCTGCACATTATATAACGTGAATCGGCATCGGTACGTTATGCTGGCACTACAATACTCGTCTATGACACCAGCAGTTTACTGTTAATTCGCTAGATTTCGTCGGAATCGTATGAACGAGCAGCAGTGATAGCAAAAACTAACGATTTTTTTTAACTCTGGCGCCTTACGGCGTGAACATGCTGCAGGAATCTTTCAAACGTGAGATTGCAATTTACTTAAAAAATAAAAATGTTATTTATGTAATTATAACTTATATATATATATATATATATACATATTATATTAGTTAATAAGTAAAAATGTTTTTACAAGTTTCCTCCCTAAACTACCATAGCCCATACGATTAAACGTGGCGTTAGGTGCTGCATTGCCGTGTTCTTCAGCTACTGCGTAATATAATATAATATGCTCGGCGAGCTTCGAGTCCAGACCATAATATATTAAATAATATTGTGTATATTATCGACTTGCCCGCGACGAGTTAACATACCTATCGCGGATGTAGTTAAACTTTTAATCATAAAAACTCTAATACACGTCATATTATACCATCGCAGTAATAAACTAACCCTCATCGTTCAAAATTCTCTGACCACCAAAGTCGACTGTTGTTTCGTTAACTCGCGCCCGGGAAGTCAGCGAACCATAATAATGGTATTATACGCATAACGTATTAACTTATGAATGTTAACATTGTTTATTGAGCGATACTCGACCACAAAAATCGTTTTAATTGTAAAATAAATATGATCCAAAATATTACATTCCTTATCATACATATACAGTTCGGCATCGTCGTTTGCGCTTATTCTTTTCATAATTTGTAAGAAAGATTTTACATGGGAAATATTATAACATATTTTATTTCGTATTTTAGTTTTTAAATCTATAGTAATAGACTACAATCGAATAGACAAAGTCCTAAAATCACGATCTGTATTTTCAATGCACCGTCTGATAAAAGTCATGTACACAAAATACGTTCAAAATATTTGCGATGTATATTATATTATTATTCGAAAACCCGCACAGACTACGGGAACGATTGTTTTTATATACATTTATCGTATTGAATAACGAACGAAGCACTGAATGCACTGCTGTTATGGCGGTTCGTCAAATACCTATTTATTGTTTTTATAATTTCTATTATACTTAAAATACATCAGTGTAGCACTAAAACATTCAAGTAAAAAGAACTGACGTTTTTTGAAAACCGTATCTGAAAAATGAAAGCAAAAATATTTTATGAAAAACGATCTTGTTTCATTTCTGTGAATTATACTTCAGTAGCTCAGGTACCTGTATATATAGATATATATTTATATACTTGTATATAGGTACTAATAATAATCTATGTGAAACCTTTTTTTCCACCCACCACTCTTAACGTAGCATGCCACAAATGAGTAGCTGATAAAACGCGTTATTTATAATGTATACAAGCGTGCTTTAATTAATTAACTGCCCCCTGTTTTCTAGTATAATGAAAAGCCTCTCGTCCGAAGTTAAGTAATTAACAAAAAGTATCCCGGCTCATTAGTCAAATAAACCTGACATCTGTACATTTCACACGGTTATATGTTTTATATAATATAATATGTAGCGATTTTTTTTTTACATTATTTTATACAGCAGCAGCATCAGTTAATGAAAGAAAATAAGTAATATTTTTAATTTATAATATGTTAAAAAAAAAAAACCAGTCTTCACACATCATACTATATTTAAGCGATATTAATGTATTGGTTTAAAAAAAATAGCAAGCGAGAGAGGATATGGAAAATGGGAATATCACACAAATTAATTTTTGTTATAATTTAAAAATAACAATTGTAGGTACGATATTATTATTAAATATTTGTATTAGTATATATATGAAATAATTTTCAAAGCAGTTAATGTTTTTCAACTAATAGACATTAAAAATGTTCAACTTATCTTAGTTGTTTTTGATTTATATTGATACAGTTTATGTTTGCGAGCCATATAATTTGAAACGAAAAACAACATTCCTGAGAAGTTGATCTAACAGAAATTTAAAAAACACCAAAATACGTGATCTTTTTATAGATTTTTTTAACTTAAGTGATTCATCAAAATTAATATAAATTAATATTTTTGAAAAATGTAAATGTTTATTTTAGTTTTTTTATTTTATAGTAATCTAAATAAATTTATCACAGGAACTTTAATAATTTCACCATTATATAGGTCCTATATTATAGGTATATAATTATATTCTATATAAGAGGAAAGTTTTTAAATGTTTAAACTAATTTTATGGTACCCAATACCCATACACAACGAATATACTCGTATTGTGTATTCAAATAACTATTCAACGGTACATTGATTTACAAGCTAGAAACAGCTAGTAATATTATATATGAAATAATAATTTAATTATTATAAATGTACCATATAATATAATATTTATGATGTTTTTGGAGTAAATTAGTTCCTCCTACTCTATCTTATTAAGGATAATATTAAAAAATATAAGTATACATAAAATATTATTGTTAATAAAAAAAATAATAGACACCGTCTCCACTTAGAACCATTTCTGTATGTATTAATTCAATAATTTATAATTAAATTGCCTACTATTAACGAAGAAATTTTTCTGTAATTTTTTTTTTTAACTTTTGATAATATTATTTCCACGTGCTCGTTGTTTTAATTATTAAAGTTGTTTTTAGAATGCTTGATAACATTCTTGCTATACTCTTATAAGTTATATACTTATATCCAACGATCTAATGATGTTTCAAGTATATTATTTAAAATTATTTTCAACAAAATGTTCAGGTTTATTATTTATACGCTTTTTTATTTTAGAAAATTTTGAATGTAAAGTATATTTAATACAAGTATACAACATAATAACTTATAATTTATTCTTTTAATGTTAATGTATAGTTTCGGTCATTTGTATTATTTATGTTTGTCGATTATAAGCAATATTTTCCAAAAACGTTTTTGTTTAACTAGATAAATAGTTAACAATATCTTCTACTGAGATAGTTTTCAAAATGTTCCCAGTCTTATATATAGGTAATTATATTTATTTTAAGACATTCGACAATTTTGAATTACATGTTATAAATTTCTGATTTGTTGTGTGTGTCTAAACAAATCTTGACCAAAACATATATATTGTTCAATTTCAGTATTACGAAAACAGCTCCAAAACTGTTGTAACTGTTAGGTTACCTGAAATATTTTAGACGCATAGAGACCAGTTTGCCCCCCTCCCTCACAAATCACACAGCGAGTAAGCGACCACTGCGGTGAAATCCCCGAGGTAATACGGTGGAAAGCATACAACTTTTTACCGATATTATGTAAACCATTTTAAATGGAAAAACACACACACACACATATAGCCACGCGTATATAATATAATAATAATAAATCTTTTTAGCACCAAAAAAATAGTGCGGTAAACGATTTATAAACTTTGAACGCGTTGTGCACGACGCGTGTGTAAATAGATTTTTACGGGACTGTGTGTGAACAAGATATTCAGTCAAGATAGGAAACTTCAATGCACATAATATACACACGTACACTCACACACACGCGGAGCTTATCGCCGGAAACTAATCCTCCTCAATTTAATGTTGGCTTGTGCCTGGCTATTTATTACATTGTCCGTACACGTGGAATGACTGCAATAATACATACCACTAGCACAAGCGCACCTCAGTAAGTTTAGAGGTTAACTAAAAAACATTTTATCATTTTACGGTCTGCAAATATAATTGAAGTGAAAAAATTACGATGACGATTATTATGACTATGATGATAACAATAATAGTAAAAGTGGTTTTATTTTATTATATTCGGAGTGTACATAAACATACATAACATACATAATATGGTTAATATAAGTTGTTCTCGGGGAGGAAATGTGTAAATCGACTAGTCGTAGAAAAGATTGAGTGCACATTTCACCTTCGGGCTTGCCTGCAGTTGGCAAAAACACGGAATGACCATTAAAACGAAATAACGTCATCGCCCAAATCACTTTTATCCATAAAACGGCAATCTCGTAAAAAAAAAAAAAATAATAATCAAACACTACTAATTTTCTTTCTCTCTCTCTCTCGCTCATTCTCTTTTATCTCTCGTTTTTATTGAGTGGTATTGGCTCATTCTAAATTAAAAACATTAAATCAAGCTGAATTGGATATATATATTATACATAGTTATAATAATTTGTTTTTCATACCATCATACATTTGAATTGTATTTTTAACCAATAAAAAACAATAATAACTGAAAGTCAGAGGCATTTCATGTGCGAATATCTTAGATGTAAAATTGTAAAATGTAATAACTTAATTAAATTAATTAATTAAAATATGTTTTTCTTGTTGAAAATTCAATTATCTATGTCTATGGTTGAATTATGCCGACACACATTATTAGTACCTTTAATACTTTCTACATGAGTTCTATTCATTTACTGTTATTATTTAATAATAATTTATAACTCACAGGTGCAGAGTATTCATCTAATGAACTATTTTGAATTTCACTCATTCAGACTTATATAATGCATTACTAAAATAAACAGCATCAATATAACACCAATATACATTTTTTTTTTTTTTTTTAATAAAAATAAACAACTCAAAAAAAATAATTTATTGGTCAGACTAATTATTGTTGACAGAGACCTAGTTAATAATTGATTCTTTACTATCGTCTATCAATATAATAAACCTTTATGTTCATGTTTAATTATAAATACATATTATGTCGTATAATTTCAAAGATAATTTTTTATCGTAATACATTGTGTTTCAAGACAGGGGTGTACCTATTTGCCTATATATTGTGCCAACCAAAAAAAAGGAAGACACAAGACAACAACTGGAGTGACTTTTCTAACCTCGGCGCGGAATAGTGGCGTATTATTATTATTGAATGTTGGAAATAAATTATTATAATAATCATTGCATTTGATAAAATTCGATATTTTTATCTTTGTAAATTATTGATAATCTTGAAACGCAATCTTGAGACTATTATATAGTTTTACTCTTTTAAAAACTTAAATTTCATAAAAAATCACTGTATAAGAAAACAGATATGCTCGATTGTCCTACGATAATACTCCTATCGTAGTATTATATGTATTATATAGCCACTCAAATAATAAAGCCGATTATAAGATAATCGATCGATTGTTGATATTATATCAAACGAAATCGGTTACAATATTAGATATTCCACTAGGTTAGATCCATATTTGAGTTATAAATTATAATTGATAATTAGCTATAATGAGGTAGTTTATAATGTGTATACTGTATAAACAATCTTATATAATATTCTCAAGTATATCTTACAAATATATATATATTAAATACATTATACAATTTGTTTGTATAGTAGGTACACGTCATATTATTTAGTCAATATAATTATTATATAAACAATATTATAAACCTATATACACGACAGACTTATTAGTTATTCTTATTACATATTATACATATTGTATAGTATATAGTATGCATATTTTTAACACTCGACACAACCCGTTTATAAAATATACGTATGTGGCAGTTTGAAAAGTTTTCTCAAAAAACCACAAGTCAATCTAGATGAAATTCGTGTTTGTTTCGTTTTTATTTTATTTATTTTTTGTTATTTAGTGTCATACACATGCGATCCCGCGAGAGCAATTGAAAAACGCTCCATTCGTGTGTTGCATAGGCAAGAGGGGCATATAGTGGCAGTGCTGCAAAATAGTTGGAGAGGGAAGAAAAAAAAGCGCAATATAATTTGCTGTAATGTCAAAACGAACAAAATTATCTTCTGATACTTTCTAGGCACTTTGTTGCAGTACCCGCCATTCTACTCGCCGTCTCTCTCACACACTCCGTCCAACTACCCCGTAGAATATTATAATACGCACGTTTGTGTGTATATATATATTTATGCAAAGGTCGCGAAGAGGCGTGGGCGGGCGAGTCGTAACGACTTTTGAAACTTTGAATCGTTTCTGTCATGCACAACGCCAAACTGTTTAAATTCTCACGGGCACCGCACGGCCCGTGCCTGGTGTTCTCTCGTGCACCATTCACATACGCGTTGATATTTATATATGTAGGTTTGGTGCCGAGACGAAGAGAAAAAAAAATTAAATCGTTTTTCTTTCTTTTTAACGTTTTCCTACACTCTCCCCCACCCTCACTCACCTCGAAAGATATGATATTGCGTGCAGTGTACACTGCGTACTATTCGACCGTCTTTGCGCAAACGTACAACATAAAATTTAATCCCATCCAATTCATCTAGAAACGGTTTTGCGGTCTTGCGATGTATGCATATATTAATATACATAATATCCCATCCCCTATACCATGTGTAGAAGAATGACGAGAAACCGGCAAGATTATATCGCGCCAGTCGTGTCTGAACAATCGTTGTCCTAAAAAGGGACCGAATCAAACGGCGGAGAGAGCAGTAAAATAAGAATTACGATTTTATTATACCGTCTCCATGCGCCACGTATATTATATTATGTTTATATATATTATATAAACTGCAATATGCATGCAATTGTGGGTTTACCGGAACATTCTCGTCGGCCACTAATAGAAAAAAATAAGGGAATTTTCTTATTTTGTGCGTCAAGTGGGGGTGCTGGCATCAGGGTGTGAAAAAGGTGCGAACAATGAATAATATAACTACGAAGTGGAGCGTTTGAAAGGTGGCTTGAATAATGTACCGATATATCTCCATGTACCCGCGTATACATACTGTAACAGGCGCAGATACCTCGGCGGGCTTTCAGGGGTGTATTTCGGTATCGCGATGGTTTTAGATTATATTATATTATTGAATTCGAAAAAAAAATTGAAAGTCAGTCTCGAAGCTCGGAACCAAGATACTTTCCGACCAAAAATAAGTTATCGATCCTTATATCAGAGTGACAGTGACGGTTTATGGACGTGTGCCCTTCGTAATAATATAATGATAATATAGACGTCAATAATAACGACTGCGAGGGACGTTTTACAAAATGTTAATAATTGTGACATTTCATGGAAAACTATTTATTTATAGACAGCCAGACAGGATTTCTCAGAACACGGGTTTTCCACAAACCAAATAAGTTTAGAATAGAACATGGTATGGATTCGATCACCAAAGAACAGCACGGGACCCGCTGATTACGAAGAATATTCAGGATAATAATATGATCAAGATTTAGGTAGAACAATGTTATAACGAGTAATAGTTTTGAAATACGTATTACTAATAACTTGACTCAGGAAAAAACTTAAATGTTATGTATATTATCTTAGAGAATTTCACCGTTTATTTCACTTAGGTTTATAGGTTTAGAGTTAATCTCATCCGATGTGATGGATATTGTGTTAAATTCAATGTTAAACTAATATGAAAAATGTATGAAAAACAGTTATGAGCAAAAGAGACGAGTAGATATAAACAAGACACTATATACTGTTAAACAGAGTTTATACATTTATTCATTTCAATATTTTATTCTACGTAAGATGTGAGTATTTTCTTAATTTAGTATATTTTAATTCCAGTAAATAAAACTTATAAGGAATCTTTTATTAAAACTGTTACGCCTTAATAATTTAAATTGTTTAAATTGGAAATATCAGGAATTCTTAACTATAAAATAATTTGCAATATTTTAAGAAATATTATTAGTTTTAACTTCAAATCATTATAAAAAAAATTGTGATGACTCTAGGTATTTTTGAAATTTTAATAAATATTTATAAGTAGATTTTATAGGTACCTAAAATAAATTTTACAACTCAAGTCGAAAAATCATTAAAATTTATTCATGTCTTGAAAATTCCAATGTATTATAACTTATAACAGATTAGTTTTCTAAAAAATAATATTACAAAATAATCCTATTTGCCCTTTGATTTTTTTTCATAAGTAATTTTTAATTTTTCAAATAAGTAATTGCTCCAAGACATGATATTAGACAAATCACAAAAAAAAACACATTATTATAAAATCATAAAATCAATACTTTCTTCATTCAGAATCAAAACCTAAGACAGTCTAATTAAACCAATAGTATTTAATATGTATATTCTTGTAATGATGTTATTTGAATTAACTTACTATCATTTATTTATATTTTTTGGTTGATAATTCATTAAGTATGTTATTATAATTAAATTATGCTTCAGTTAGTTCATTTTCAAATTTGAGTAATTTGAAAGTTTCAAATCTTTACCAAATTCAAAAAAATACGAGAAAAAGAACCTATTCGCTTACATCAAACACTAGGTACTAATACTTAAACAGCTACTCATTCCTAATACATTTTTATAGTTGTATATGTTTACGTACGTTACCTTGTCTGATTTTTTTACTCAATATTTAGTATTTATACTTGAATTTGGCCCAAGTTTCAACCAAGAAAAATTTGACTTTTTTAGTTCTATTAGGTGCCGTCAGAACCTCAAAAATGATCAAAGTTAACAAGTTTCTACAGAAATTGAATATTAAATATTTGCTCAAAAATAAATACAAAGATCTGATTAGGGTTAGGGTACTGTATATTTCATCTTATCTACAGATTTCTAATATAATATAAAAAAAATTCCAAATCATTATGTAACGCATTTATTTCCAAAAAGAAAAAAATAAATAAATAAACTTAATATACCTACTTAGTTATTACTATTATTAGAAACAACAGTTATTAAGTATACTTTGTACCTACTGTTATTATATATATATATAATAATAATATATTACGTATACATAATTATACATAAATATATAATAATGTTCTCACTAAGGTTTCTTTGAAGAAGAAGCCCTTCATATAATATACGATGGTACTTAGAGTTATTTGCCAAGCATCATTTTTTTTTATGTGAATCCCTATAAAGTACGTATATATTTTTATTATATATCATCAAGTAAATAATAATATGAATATGTATTGTTCAGAACTTTTTGTACACTATGACGGGAATAAATACTTTAATAAGTGAAATACATACCATATGTTTCAAATAAAAATAAAATATATGCACGATAATAATTGTTATAAAAATAAATACAGATAAGTGTAAACATTTTTGTAGTTAATAATAATTTTTATTAAAATGGACTCAAAGAATTATTATTTATATTTACCTATTATACTCGTATAATACATACGTATAATTAATTATTTTCATATTGATTGTTCATGATTGAGATACAGTCATGTTAGTTTATGTTTGGCCGTTTCATATACATCGTCTAGGTTTAAGACTTCAAATAAAGATAATAACAACATTATATACAATAGTATATAATATACTTTTTAATACGTTTTTTGATTTTAGAATTTACAATAACAGATTTTTAACTTTAGGGAATTTTCCACTAGTATATTTACTACTTTTTTTATTCATAATATCAACGTTACTATAAACCATAATTTATATATTTGTTTAAGCCATTTTAATATCAATCATAAATTTTTTTTACAAGATTTTAATTTTGAAAAAGCACTTTGCTTATGGTTTGATTAGGCAGTAGGTAACTAATTAGTAATAATTATTTCCTACACTACACGTACACATTATTTATTACGCCACTTTCAAAAGTTTATTAATAGAAAAAAATATTATTAAATTTGTGAAGGTGTCAACTGTTAATATTTTAAAGAGTTTGAAGTATTCTATTCATTCTCATATGGCTCACTAAAGTGTATTATTATAAGTCAATAAACATACATATAATGATATTATGTCAAAACCCATTTGTCAACTAAAACCGGATATTTTATAATATTATAATATTTTTTTTTAGTATTATTAATATTATTATATAATATGTAAGTAAATAGGTACATAACAAAATGTAAATAGATGAAAAAAAGTCTAACAGAAATAATAATGAAGACAGTAAATGAAAAAAAAAACAACTGGTGATGACATGCTACTCGAACAACACATTTATGTGATATTGTAGTATGTATATCGTAATAATTACCCAATGTTTGTCCCAGAACTGTCCTGGCATCTTCTCCGACACAGGCGCTGCGAGCGTCAAAGGGATTAGTGAACTGAACGAAAGCAAATCCTTTGTGCATCGATATACCTGAAACACGAACGAAACGAACTGTAACAACGACGACGACGACGATGATGATAATAATAATAATAATAATAATAACGATATAACGTTAATTAAACACAGGTGGTGATGGTCGGGAACTGTAGGTGCACCCGTTTTCTACACCGCTATTACCATTCAACCTTCTCCTCTTCTCGCAACGGCGAAATCGTAGTACCTAAACCTTTCAGTCGATTACCGACCTTATATATATAGTAGATTATTATTAAATGGTTTTAATATTATTATAACATTTTATACAAATACCGTGAGCAATAGTTGTTATATTATTAATATATTTACCAGCATTGTTTACCTGCCGGCAATATTATGCTCGCGCGTGTCTTTCAAAGGGAAACTATGCGTACACTTTAAAGCAATAATGATAATAATAATATTAATAATGTACTATTATAACTGTTCGAGAAAAGGATCCTGGAAAGAGAAATGGTTTTAAATGTTTCGATTCGGAATAGCTGTTTTGCATCGAGCCGCGACGTTTCGTAGAAATTTATTGTTTGTTCAGAGAAAAATACCGCTTATAAGTTATTTTGACCTAAAATACAATCAGGACGATTCAATTTCACATCGTGTGCATTTCGTGATTAAATATTTTTAGATAATAATAATATAATATCTGCAATGTGATTCTACAGTTAATGCAGTTATTATAAGACATTTTTTCTAAGCGCGCATACATCCTTATCAGTTCTACGAATTAAAAAAAAAATGCTAGACAAAATTCAACGAAACGCAGTTGAATAAAAATATGATATTCGAAGATATTCGTAACGACATATCGTACAAAATGAAACTTTTTAATCAAAAGTCGTGAGCGTTCTAAATAAGCATGTTTACACACTGTCACTCTAGCCCACAGTAAGTTGCCTACCGCTCATTCAAAAGTGCTACTACAGTACTAACTTTGAGCAGTCATTATACTACAGTTATATTCCAATAAAATGTTTCATGAAGCTGATATAAAATATATAAAAAAAAATAAAAAATGGAAAATGGAAAATTCTCGAAAATTACGACAATCCATACGTTAAGTTAACAGTGTCATAAGCGATCTACCATAATTTTTCGCGATCTGGTATCATAAGTGATTTATCAAAATCAAAAACTACTCTTAGATAGTTTATTCAAATTTTTAAAGTAAACTTTTAATAAATAATTTATGAAAAAATCTTGTTTCTTAAAATATTTGTAAAAAAAGTAAATAGTTAAAAAAGGTTGAAAAAATTATTATTATATTAATTACTCGCAAAAGGTTGCTTTTATGTCATTTAAAAACAGCGAAAAATCATGATATTCTGGCGTTAAATCCTTTAATAGTAGTTACAGTTAGGTATCCATGTAAATGTTATATTAATATTCTGTTATTGTGTCTTGATGTCTTATGTGGTAATTTGTAATGAGTACACAATAATAAATATTGTATATAGTGTATAAAGTGCTTGTAATTAAACTATATATTTTTTAATAAATTAATAATATTATTTTATTATAACTATTAAAGCTATAAAAAAAAAAAAAAATAGAATAGATGTTTAACGTGAAGGTTATGCTGCTGAAATATCTTGAAAATGAAAGTGCCGTAAGGGATATTATATACAGAGAAAAAGAACAAATATCTGACTCAAACACCAAACACGGATACGCGACGGCCGCCGGAGGATATATATATATATATATATACACTACCAAACAACATGCGTGCATTTGAAATGGGGAAAACGAGCAAAAAATATGATATCAAAAGACTTCTGAGGAATAACAATAATATGTATACATTTTGACAAAATGAAAAAAAAACAAAAACTTTTTGATAATGTGGCTATTGAAAATTGAAATAATATATACATTATACATACGCACTCAGCCAGCTTATGATTTGTTGTCATTAACAGCTTATTTTAATATTATAATATTATATTATTTAAACATATTTTAACGTGTACATAAAATATAAATTGAACACCAATCTCAGGTCACATAATATCGTGGATAAAATAATATAGTTCTAAAGGTATTAAATATTTTTAATAAAATGCCTTCGTATATGCTATTCGAAAGTTTATTGCACCCGTTTACCCGTTATAATATGGTATAACTTTATTACATTTTAAATACTTATCAGTATTATAATAAATTTATAATAACACTCGCCGCTAATTAAAATTACTCGAAACAGGAGTTAGGGGTACCCCCTTTGCCATCTACGATTTTACCAAAAATTTGCAAAGAGATTGTTATTAATGTTATTATATTTTATACATGAACTACAAAATACGATACATGTCATAATAATGATCATAATATTGGTACTACTAATATGACTTATTGTACTATACGGTAGGTACCTAGTACCATAATGATGTACATAAATCACATGCAATTTTCAATTATTCATTCTTTTGCTTAAATGTTTGATGTTTATTAATGTTATAATATTAAAATACTTATTTTAAATATCTATTTATACTACTAATTTGTACAAAAGTATTTAGCTGAATTCTGATTATTAAAACATAAATGTAAGTCACTAATTATTATTTATAGTTTTATAAATCTAATTTTGTTAAAATTTGGAAAAAAATTTACAATATAATACTATGTATAAGTACGTACGTACGTACATAATACAAATAAGTAAAAGTTTTATTACAACCGTGGTATAGATTATAGATCATAATGTTGATAAAATAGTATCCGACGACATTACTTCAAATTTAAAATTTTAACACTGTATATCGTAGTTTAATAGTTTTGTAGGATACGTTTTAATTATTTATTATGTCTCTTGGTCAGTGTCATTTTAAACTATGCAATAGATTGGTTAATGATTAGGTTGCATAAAAATAGGATGTTGGAAATCAATGAATTTGAATATGGTTAATTATCGTTACACGGATTTTTTTTTTATAATAGTGATAGGCTAGTTCAAGGTATGTTTGAATTTTTAGATCATTGTGTCAAGACTAATTGCTAATATATTATATAGTACAACTATAATAACATACGTATTTATCAATTGGGAGGATTGTAATATTTTACATTTTAGCAGTAACCCAAAGCTTATAAGTCATGGCCTGTCATATAATTTGATTGTATATTAGGATTTTAGTTCTTAGTGAAAGTTTAGAAAGTAGAGTAGTAGAGATTACGTTGTTTTTGATAGATAAGGGATGACTGTTGATGGAGCGAAGTGTGAAGGTTATGTGGTTAAATTTGTTTTCATTAATTTTTATTCTCCAGAGACGGAACTAACTTTGGAGTTTAATAGATGATCCTGTAGATGTTTTAAGAATTTATGAGAGTGTAGATGGGAAAAATTAATAGCTGCGTCATCAACGAAGCTATCAATATAAATATCGGTCGTGTGAGGTATATCTGAAATAAAAATATTACATTGAGTAAGTAGGGGATAATATGCTTCCTGGGGGGGGTATAACTGCCGAAATATTGAGTATATTAAAGTATCGTCTACATATCAAACTACAAATTTGTGATTGCGGTTAAGAAGGAAAGTGTGAGAAATAAAGGTAAAAAGAAAATTAAGAAAATAAAAGTTGTAGTTATTGCACAAATATCTTGTCACTGTAATCCACCATCAGGAATTCCAATATCAAATACTCAAATAGTATTGTTCTCTTAGGCTTATTAAAAGTTGAGAGTTAGGTATTATTTATACATTTTATTAACTAATAAGTAGTGATAACAGTGATAACCCTGATACACTAAAGACGAAACTAACAATTTAGGCATTTGATTTTAATAGTTAAATACTACTGTTAAAATTATTGATTTAATTTATTGGCATCGAATATCCATATTGGTATTTATAATTATTTACTTTTAATATACTATAACTTAATAAATGTTAATATGACCAACCACAATATATTTTAATATTATTCTACGAGCCAGTGAATTGATTAATTCAAGTTGAAATAATTTTTATACAAATTATTCGCAGAAAACAATATATAAGTAGATTAGGTACTATATTACCTTATTTTTCATATAACATTAATATATCTCTGAAAATAGACTAAACACCATATTTATCGCTATCTCCATAAATATAATAATATAAGTTCCAATATTATCATTTAATTTAATAACTCAATCAGATTTTATTAAAATAATATGTTCACCGTATACTGCGATAGCTTTTAAAATGTACTATAAGTATATTACAATATTACATTAAAGGTAAACGAACGAAAAAAGAAAAATTTTATTTTCAGCTTTAGCAGAATGATCTTTAAATCAAAACATTAACCAATAAAACCTAATGGTAGAGTTAAAATATAATTAATGATATTTATGAACACCTGCCTACACATCTAAAAATCAAACGTCATATTATTATATAATATAACTTCTTACCTATATAGGTACCTAGGTATCTACAAAATATAATGTAAATTAAATTTAGATTAATATATTAGGTACTTTGATAGTTGTCATTTAATTTTAATTTTACTTGTATAATTTTCTGGTTATATAATTAATCAATAGTTTATTAATCAAATCGATGTATATGCATTACATAATATAAGTTTGGATTGACTAATAATAATTATAATTTATAATATAACTTACAATTTATCGTTCGTTAATCTATTGGTTAATGCGTGTACTTTTACCTTTCAAAATTAAATTTGTAGTATTAAAAAAATATATATTTAATAGGTACATTAATTGGATAAAATGCTCGTTAATTAGATTTTTACAAAATAATTAAAAATATAACATTTTCTTTTCTTAATTAATTTTAAATGCAATTCAATTAAATTGTTAAATTCATAATTTAAACAAGAGACAGTTCGTTTTTGGGCCGTCTTATTTTCTGTGTACTCCAAGTAATTAATGTGAAAAAAAATACTAAAATGTCAATAATAATAATTGTATTATTTTAATTTTAATACTAAACGGTTTAAATGTCTACACGCATTATAATAATTAATTTTTTTTTTTTTTTGATTCAAGAAAAATAAAAAAAACTTGTCGATCATACAAAAATAAGACAAAAATCTTATAGGTATTTTATTTTTTTAAATGTGCATAATATATTATGTGTTTTTACGAATTCTCAGGCATATTTTTATCAATTATAACCACAGATAAATCAATATTCAAAAACGATTGTTATTACAGCCACTCGGCTTATATAATATCTGCACGCATATTATAAAATAGCCTCGTCGTTGATTTTTGAGCATTTACTAGAAAACTGCAGGGTGGTAAACAAGCTACAATCCGGTAAACTTCATGGCCTATACGTGAGGTCAGAGCCAATAACAGAATCACCCTTGAAACTTTTTTTTATATACCTACTATATAAAAACGCGTTTGCTAGAGTACAATGCAAAGTATATTACATTATGCAACATTTTTTTTGTATTAATGTATATTATATTTACAAAAACATAAAATATACATATATACGGCATTGACTATTGATGTTTTATTATGATTTACGACTTCGAAGTATGGTAAGTATAGTGACCATTTTCATAGAGCTCAGAACCTATTCAACGATCTACGCTCTAATAAGCAGGCAACATATTTTAACTAACTATTCATTTAGCTATGTAAATAATTGTTACACGACTTATGCATAATATTGTTTTGGAACACCAAAGACTTTGATGACACAATATACACTAAATTATAAAAACTGTTGTCATTAGTCTACAAACTAAACGTAAAAATAATAAATATAATATAATAATATTACCTATATAAATTAGTTGTAATACAATTTTCTATACAACGGTATCTAATAACGAATGTTTTGCATTTAAATGGATTTCCTAACTAACAGCTAGCAGTTTATATATATATAATAATTATTTACTGGTATAGGTATTGGAATATCGTATGCATATATATATATATATAATATATATATATATTATATATTATGTGATTGAATAATGTAAATTGTAAGTAGGTAATCAGTAATCACATAAGCCAATCGAAGGTTTTGTAATACTGTATACTGTGTTTAATATTATTATACGAATGTACCTATTATAAGTAGATATATAATATTATTAATTGAAAATTGAAGTCGAATGGTTACTCATTACTACACTCATTCAATAGTATTAGGTACATACCTAGCTACTAACTAAAAATCCTTAAGTTTATCTATAATAATTTATTCATTCAATTTTTAATTATTCGTTTATTATGTTTCTTTAAAATTTAGAAATTATATTTAAAAAWATAATAATAACTAATAAAGCTTACCTACTGCTTACCTTACCACCATGGCAATTCACGTGAATAATTTTGATTTATTATTCACTATCACATTAGTTTCTTTAATCTTGTTCTTCTATCAACACTCAGATTTTAATTTTACAGAATAATAAATCTATACAATTTTTAAAAGAACACATTTATTTCGTTGGTTTTTAAGTTATTATTATGCATTAACGGTAGAAGACAAGCACATAAACGGTATTAGAGAAAAATTGTTTGTGATTGTATACCTAAATATAATATTGTGTTAAGTATGCTCTATAGAGTATTATTTAACCACAGATAATACTATAATAGGTATTCCAAATTTTATCTTCTTTCCTAAATCTATTTTGACTATTTATAAAATTATTATATGTCAAACAATTTGTCCGACGTACCAACTGTAGTTAAAATAATTTTATAAGTTAAATATTTTTAATAACTTTTCTAATTGTTTACAACGAATATTAGTGAAATCGTTAAAAAAAAGGATTTTCTTAAATTCATGAATATTCAACATTTCAAAAGTTAAATAATCTAATGCACTTTATCTAAGGAAAATGAAATAAAATATCTTGGTATAATAATTGTTGACTATAGATTTAAATGGGAAAGTCATACCTATTAATTATATTAATAATACTTTACGTAAATTCTTTTTCTTTTTTAAAGAAGCAAAATACCTACATATTTGATTATTATTATAAAAGATTAATTTTTCTAGCATTAGTTCAATCAGTTTATTCTTATGGTATTTCCATTTTGGGAGGTGCTGCAAATAATGTTTTATCTAGACTTATAGTTACTATTAACTGCAATATCACATTTTTACTAAATCTTCCTATGACAACTAATACTTCTTCAATTTATAAGGATATTAATGTAAACCATTTAAAATGTATCTATAAATCTAAAATCATCGGTGCTTGTCGAATTGTATATTAAACATAAAAATTTAATTAAATTGCTAGATCATGAGCACAATACAAGATATAAACAAAGTATTAATATACTCCTACCAAACCTTAACAAAGTATTTGGTCAACACAGCATGTTGTACACAGGTTTGAAACTGTGTCTTTCACTAAATATGAATAGGTACCTATTAACAAATTTAAAAATGTATTATTATTTAAAAGTTATGTAAAACATTTAGATTTAGCTAGTCTATAAATGTTAAAATCTATTTCAATTTGTTTGTTTTGATTTTAAATTAATTGATATTCAATATTTATCCAGTACCTATGTATTAACTTTAAATAATAAGAACCATGCCCCCAGCACAAGCACTGCTTATAGGGGGTGTTGCAATATTAAAGTCATTTTTTTGTAATTTCCATATATTATATTCATTGTTGCAAATGTTTAATAAATAAATAATATTAAGTTTTCGATGTTGCACTTCGTCGTGTTGTTGACTGAGAATATTGAGAATTACGCAAGTTTAGTCAATACATATTATTATTATTATTTAGTTAAAATTATGATACGACGTTTTGCCTGGTACGTTGGCCAAACTGTGTGCGACCCACCGACTAACTAACAACCACTCATCGTCCTGTCTACCAGTTGCCACGTACGTTCGCATTGATAACGGATATCAGTTTTTATTTTTTCGTCTGATAGCATACCTAATGTTATCGTCGTTGTTCTATTAATTTTTTTTCCAATTTCGTAAATAATTATTATTCTTTAAAGACCAGAGACAAAAAAGTAGGTATCGTGCATTCTTAAACATAATCCGTCTACCACAATATTGATTAACCACCTTCAAATATTTTCTGGTTCTTCTTCACGATGCAGGTAAAATTGATTTTTGCACATTACAAATTATCTAAGAACTTACTAAAGAGTGATGCTTTTCAATGAACTTTCCTGATATAATTATCTGAAGGATTTCCCCTCTATTTAAAGTACGTCATATTTCCAATACGAACGTCTCAGTAAACCGATATTATACAAATATAATGTACACAAGTCAATACTTCCAACGTCTCCAATTGAACATAATAACGCATTAGAATAAACTAACAAGTCTCACAACGTTAAGTACCTTACTTATTCCTATTGCTTAAAATTATGCATACCTTAGTATTACTATACTTTTATATGATATAGTACGTCCGATTTCTGCGAAACATATTATAGATATATAACAATTATAGAATTTAAATAATAATGTTTAAATAAACTAAATTAAATATATTTATAGACCAGTAAAGTTGTCAAAACATTTTAGAATAACAAGGTCCCAACATTATTTTACTCGTATAACAATAAATTACAGTGTAGAGTAAATATAGGTACGTAAAACCTACATAACATAATATACCTATAATGTGTTAGATAATATAAACTAATAATGTTATCATAATAATATTACCCATTGGGGAGGGCAGAATAGGGCACTTACTCACTCCTGAACAAAAAATATTATGAACTTGTAACTCAATAAATATTCCCATAATATTATTATTATCTTTATTATCTTACATTTGAGAATTTTTTTATTTTGACCCCCCCCCCCTAAAATGTTACCTATGGGTGTCAATGAATTATTACCTACTTATAAACCTAGCCTTCAGAGTAGTTCCTAATTTTAGTCTGTATTACATTCAATATTTTATTTATGTGTTGTAATTTATAATTTGATAATTTAAAAATGAATTTACGCAGTATAGCCAGTATAGGTATGTACTATGTATCACATTTGTATCTATTTTCAATCGGTATTAATTTGTTTATATCAGCATAAATTATTTCAATAAGTCATGTGTTTTATATACTACAACTACATACCTATATTGTATTATAAACTATAATTATGAATGATGACGATGCTCAGAACGTGTGTGTGTTTTATTCTATAAATTATAACATATTAACTCTAATAATAATTATAAGTTTTTTGCGTGTTTAAAATATTTGAACGACGTTATCGCGTGCGGTTTTGTACTTAAATACTTAATATTTTTCGTCCGACTTTTCATAATTTTGCATTATTATTTATTACATCCCTCTATCTATTTAATAACTAAAATATGAAGTATTTATCTATTGCTATATATCTACTTATATCGATTTTAAGATGTAGTGTAAATGGCTTGTGTTTAGAAACATGTATTTATAAACAAAAGATACCACCTCTTTAATAAATAGGTTTATTATACATGTATTATATGTATTATAATTTATATATTCTCAAGTAGGTATATATTTATATTTTATATAGTTTATATAGATACATAATGTTATCTATTACTTTCAGCATTAACTCAGTGTTTTACGATAATAGTCGATTTATCTGAATCGAGGATAGATATTATTATTTCGAGTGCGTTTGAAAACATTCAATAATTGATGAAGTGTTGTAACTATGATAAAAATCATTAAAAACGTTAACAATAATGTCTACCAACTGACTACTGTAGGTATATACTATATAAACAAATTGGTAGGAAAAAACAACTCGTGCAGGCTTATTTTTTGCGTGTTTGAGACACATATTTTAAATATGTAAAACGATGTTGGCAAATAGACACTGTTTTTGACGTTTTAATTTCTGCTTTTCATTTTGGTTTTGGCAGTACACACAAAATTATAATTTTCTATTTGGTCGAGTTGAGACTCCGATGAATATCACAAACAATATTATCATACTGTAGTAATCATATCAGAATTAAGTATATAAGTTATGCAATTCTCCAGTATTATGTTGTATCTAAACGTATATAAGAGAACTTCACTATCTATGTACATAATATGTTTTTTTGTTTACGATTTAAGTCTATACGACTATACCACTCCAAACTTGGCATATGCACCTCCAGAATGAATAACTTTCACTCTGTAACCATGTTTAACTCTTAGTATCTATGCGTTTTTATAAAGTTTTAAATAGTGTTTAATTTAATATGATTTTTGATGACAATTTTGTTTTTTGTTTTAATTTAAAATTTAAATTAAAACGAAAAATTATTATCATTTACATTTTAAATGATGCTAATTAGTAACATACTAATATCTATCAAGTTTAAATTCGGTACTCGACATAAAATTATGTTATAAATGTTTAAAAAATAATATTAGAAGACAAAACAAGCTTAAAAAAAATAGCATATTATAAGCATTTATCCCGAAGCCGGAGAACTTGACTAATATAAATAACATTATTTAAAAAAAAAGAAATGGTTGTTCAACACGGTCTTAGTTGCCTACCGTTGTTACCCTCGTCCATCAAACGCCAGTAATTTTGTCTTCCCTAGTTTATATCGCTATTTTCACAGTCAATTGAATACCAATAAAAAATAATAATAAAAATATTTTTTCCTCTGAGATTCATTCATATTATCAAATATGAAAAGCTATTAAAAAAATCAAAATAACATTATTATAGGAATTTTATTTTTGTTTTGTCAATTGAGGACGATTCATTTTTTAAATACGTTCATATAGAATAAGTAGATTTGATTGTTGATGAACATTCATTGTTTTGAATTTTAATTAAAATTTTTATCATATATTATGCATGAATTTTTTTTTTAGAGCTCAACGTCAATGGTCTTGAGACATTATTGGCGACATCGTTGTGTGCGTTACGCGTCAAATGCGCCGAGTTTTGACTGGGAAGATGCACTAAATCTCGATCACAATCTAACAGACGAAGAACGACAATTGAAGACCTCATTCAGGGACTTTTGTCAGAGAGCACTCATGCCCAGAATATTAAAATCGAACCGCGATGGCATGTATGAAAAAGAAGTGCTCAAAGACATGGCATCTATGGGCGCGTTGGGATGTACTATTGGAGCCTACGGTTGTACCAAAGTGTCACAGGTCGGATACGGTCTCATCGCTAGAGAAGTGGAAAGAGTCGACAGTGCATATAGGTTGGACAGTATTCATTTTATTTAGATTAGGGGCGGGGGTGCCCGTGAGGTAATTTGCAATGCATAATTTAATGTAGTATACAGTTTTTAAATTAATTTTAATTTTTTGCAATAATTTTATGTCTAAATAATCATTTAATTATATACGTTATGGTTATATTTTTAAATTTAACTTTTAATTGACGATAGTAATAAAACTTGCTAAGTAATATTATGGTGAAAAATAAAATAATAAAATAATTATAATAAAATCGTTTATGTACAATTTATATAAACTTTACTGCTTTTTAAATCATTTAAATTTACAGTTAGGCGTAGATTAAGATTTCAAAAAAACTTTATTTTTTATCTTTACTGTTGTTAATTTTGTATGTGTTGCAACCACTTACTTAATCCCCTCCTAAATCGGGTACCCTTCTGTAACAAATTATTAGGTATTAGAACCATCTTGCCCGGCTGTGGTCATTGACGGGTGTGCGTGGTGAATTTGGTTTTAGATCAGCTCTGAGCGTCCAGTCGTCACTCGTTATGCATGCCATCCATGCGTACGGAACCGAAGAGCAGCGGGAACGATACCTACCACGGCTTGCTACTGCTGACTTGGTAGGCAGCTTTTGCCTTACTGAACCAAACGCCGGCAGTGATATTGGGAAGATGGAGAGCAAGGCAAGATACGACTCGGACACCAAATCGTACATCTTGAACGGAGCTAAGATGTGGATAACAAACGCACCTGTAGCCGACGTATTTGTTGTGTGGTCTAGGTGCGACGATGGCCGTGTCCGAGGGTTCTTGGTGGATAAAGGCACAGCTGGTCTCTCAACCTCCGTCATACCCGGAAAAATGTCATTAAGAGCGTCTAGTACTGGCTCCGTGTACATGGACAATTGTGTGGTGCCCGAGGACAGCCTTTTACCCGGTGTTTCGGGTATGGGAGGTAAAGATTTTTGACTACATAATATGTGTAATATATACCTATATATGTATAACTACTATACTATGCGTACTATTGTAGTGATTTTTTGTCGAAATAAAATAATTATCATAATGAATTATGATTAATTTCCGTTACTTTTTTTAGGTCCCTTTGGCTGTTTGAACCACGCCCGTTACGGAATCGCATGGGGTGCTTTCGGAGCAGCTGAAGCGTGCTTGGCTGTTTCTCGATCGTACTGCCTGGATCGTAAGCAATTCGGAAAACCGTTGGCTGCCACGCAACTGATCCAAAAAAAATACGCCGACATGGTGACCGAGATATCTATCGGCCTGTTGGCGTGTTTGCAAGTTGGCAGGTTAAAGGAACAAGGATTGGTCACACCGGAAATGATATCGTTGATAAAGAGAAACTCTACTGGTAAAGCGTTGGACATTGCGAGGTGGGCAAGGGATACGCTTGGAGGAAACGGCATTAGCGACGAATACCACGTGATCAGACATCTCATAAATTTGGAAACCGTAAACACCTACGAAGGCACTCACGATGTCCACAGTCTGGTATTGGGCAGAGCGATCACTGGTATACAAGCTTTCCAATAGCTGCTACCTAAACTTCCGAGAAACCCTCTTACGAAAAAAAAAATGCCGATTCTAACCTGTAAAATGTTACCGAGCAACTATCCATTCACCACTATATATAGCCTAATGATCGTTATATATACCATATGGTGGATGTATATTGACAGTCTTTTGATTTTGTGGGTATTATAAGTTATTATACGTATACCGCTTTATTAATAATATATATCTACTTTGTGCATGATAAAATATTTTTATCTTTAAGATTTGATTTATTGTTTATAGAGGTAATAATACCTACCGACTTCATACTATGTTGACGTGTTTAGATTCCAATAATCCCCAAGAGGGAGGGTACGCACGCGCTCGCGCTAGTGTGTGTGTTTGTATGTGTATACGTGACTACGGTAATTTCAAAGGAGCATAATATTTTTTACGGTTGCTGACAACTCACGATACTCAAATTAATAATTCTCTACCCGTCTTCCGCCATTATTTTGTATAATACTCAGGGTCGACCGGTACTACCATGTCGTGTACCGCATGTATACATAGGATGTGTATATCGCGTGGCAGAGGGGTCGGACTGTATCGTTCTGCCGCCATATACCTTTTCGGAAACGCAATGGGGATGTTAACAAGTTTTGTCGATCCATACATTCGAAATGAGCTAAAAGTGTTGGCCGATCGCAACCCCTGACGAATACATGAATTTTATTCCGATTATCTCCTACGCGTGAAATTGGTCTTTTGACAGCGGTTCCGAAGTCTTAAAGTGCTTCTTTATATAAATTGGTAAATAACCTCTCTTGGCGGAGTTTTTATTTTATTTTTTTGCAATCAATACCTATCTACTCAATACTTGATACGTTCGTTCTTTAATATATTTCTTGATTATACTTTCTAACGTATACCTATACTTTCCGCTATAAAGGTATAGAGGCATTATTAACATTATTGTTTCTACATTTTCTACCGCTTTTAAATCTCGTCAAAAGTTGCTACATATAGGTAGGTAGGTACTAAAAGTAAAACTATATTTATACTATATATTGTACCTATACATTTTTTTTTACAAAAAAAAAACCTAATTATATAACATTAACTCATTTTTCTGTTTACAACAACAGTACAAGCAATTCGTTTTTCGGATTATTATCTATTCAAATTAATATAAAACTATATTTCATGCAACTTAAAATGTCATCGTGTTTGGCTATAACGGTTATTACGATTTTCATTCGTCACTAATTAAAGACTTTTCGATTACGAATCCAGAACTTGGAATATTTCATTAAATATTGATCATTTCACACTTTTCAGAAATGAAAATAAAAACATTATTCGCAGATTCGTGTAATATATTATTCCCAATCCCCAGGTGTAAAACAATTTCGTAACTATTGGAGCGGAATAACGTCATGTTTTTTAAAGATTGAAAAATATCTGCGTCTCAAAATTCCGACGGTTTCATAAAACAATTCGTTTATAAATACCGTAAATGAACAATAATTAGTTCCCATATTTCCGCCGTTAAATATAATAATTATTTATTGTCTAACGATGAATGAAAAACTCAAAAAGCGATCTCCAAAAGCCTTATCGGTCATGATCATATTAATATATTTTTATCGTCATCGTCCTGCAACGTGAAAAAATCAGTTCTCGAGATTTTCTCTAACGCTTGAATAACGATTATATCGAAAATTCGCCAACCACGGAAACGGTTCGGACTCGTGGTAAGTAAAATAAATTTCAGCTTGTAAACACAACTGTACTTGAGTACTACTCGCGGGTAACACCCACGCTGACGCATATTGAAATTCGCAACTTCGATTGTTGTATTATTATCGTCGTGATCGTTATATTATATAATATAATATTATCGTCGCGCGCGACCGTCGTACAAATCGGCTGGCGGCGAGATATAGGGACGCTGTACCACGCTCATCTGTGCTTTTCCGGGGGTAAGGGGGAGGGTTTTGCGAGCTCGAGCCCCGGGGGTAGACGCACATTATCTCGTGTGCCGCTATTTAACGTACAGTCGCCGACGGCGGGCGAGGGGGTGCTTTTGGCCGTCGCGTTTATCGGACGCGCGTGGTTTACGCCATTGTGTCCGCCGCCGCCGGCCGTCAAATCGCTCGACGACTATACACAGTATATAGATATATTATATAATATACGCTTTAGAGTGGCTCGTTTTAATTTAACGCCGCCATATATCTATTGTGTTTGCAGCGTGCTCGCGCGATGTCGTATTAACGCGTCACCCCCCGACCGACCAACAGCCCTTTTTACGAATAATAATAATAATAATAATATGTATGTGTGTACACGCGATATCGTATTGTGCGCGTTTTTACGTTTTCGTATACGTTTGCTCTTGTGTGTACGTATAAATTATTGTTTCAATAATGACTGCGATCTGCGTAATAATAATACGACATATATACTATAGCGGAAAAAAAAACGTTTTTCATCATTATTCTCGACTAAATTTATAATACTATTTATCCGTTTACATAATGTTGTGTATACCTATTACCTAAGCAGGGCGTTTTTGTTGTTGTTTGTGCGTTAAAAGTTAAACACATGAATCGTTTTATCGAAATTATTTAATGTTTTTTCGGAAATATTTTTTTTTCGTCGACATAATTTGAAATCATTACGATAATTATTATTGAACGTCATTATATTATTATATACTAAAAGCTAATGATTTCCAAATTGGTTTATTTTATTTTCAAATAATAAAAATCTACTAAATCTAGTAATTTGTTTATGGATAAACTATATATCTTGATTTGTGTATTTTTGTATAATATGTTTGTTATAACTACGTATAATAACGCACATCGTATTATATTATTATTATTTAAATGGGTTCACTCCGTTAAAAATTACATAAAAATGTTTGAAATAATATATTTTTTGTAATTTCTTGAAATTTTAATTTTTTAAATGACAGCATAGATACATTCTTAATTTTATATTTCAAAACAAAATATTTTTATGATTATTTAATTTAATAAAAACCAATTTAAGAATGACTATATAGTTAATTTGTTATGCTTATTTAATGTTTAGATGAATACAGTGAAATGGTTGTACACAAGTACACACACAAGACCCACTAACAGGGCTTAAATAAAAAAAAAATAATACCGTTTACCGTTATGTGGATATTAAACGTTATGATCGAATGACTGTTTAACGTTATAAAGAATTTAAACGTTATTCAATCTATACGTTTAACCGTTATAAAATTTTAAACGTTATTCAACTTATGTGTTTAAAGTTTAAACGTTATTAAAATTTGAACGTTATTCCGAAAAAATTAATTATAATATACAATTATTAAATAAAGTATAAAATTAATTGTATTTATAACCGGAGTATCGTTCGGTGTTTACCGAAAGTATTTTTGATGTGGCAGACCCATGCGGGTTAGGTCATCATTAATCGTTTTCTATTAAGTTATTTGATATTATTTTTATTTATAATCGTTTATCGTTTCTGTTTCGTTATCCGTTTTCAATCGTTTATCGTTTACCGATATGTTAACTGTTACCCGTGTCAATCGTTTATCGTTTTCCGATATGTTATTCGTTATCGATTTCAATCGTTTTTTGAATCGTTTAACGTTATACTCGTAACGTTATAAAAACGTTTTGAAGCCCTGCCCACTACTACACATAAATGTAAATATAATGTTGCATATACTTTTTCACTTATAGAAAAAACCTTGAATTTTCGAAATGTACATCAAATTTATCAATACATATATTTACCATCACTGCAGCTTGCGACAACCACTGAAAACGACTATTCCATCAAGCGAATTATATTATATATATTATAGTGAGGTGTCGTAAATATCACACTTGTGCTGTATATTAATTTGTATATTTGTAATTTATTTGTATTGTAAGATGTTCAAATTCATTTTATGTACATATTAAATTATTTCTTCGATACGGTGTTTTGGAATGTGTGTTTTAGCGACAGTGGCAGCGGAAATGGTGTTAGACAACTATCATACATTGTTGTGACCGAACTTTGTACTTAAGAGGATTAGAGAACCCTAATAGAAGTGTGGCGTGTTTATCGGGTTAATATTATATACATTTTAAATAAATCGTAAATGTATTACGCTGAAGCGAGAAAAGATTTTCGAAAAATCAGTGATGAGAAAGAACTCGTTCATATGAACGCGATCATTTGAATGCTTTCATATTGTGTGAACTTCACAAGAACGAGTTAAATTTTCAAGAAATTAATTTGAACGTGAGCTAGGTAAGTTTTTATTTATTATGATCATAAAAATTTTGGTTTTCTCATTGACAATTTAATTTCCATGGAAAACCTGATCAATGCGTCGTGTTTATACGACTACGAGCTAGCCAATAATAAATACGAGTAAGAGTACTCTCTCCTCACAAAGCTAACATAATAATATTAAATATTTTACTAGGACGCGAACACATTAAACAGTATTCATTTATTAATCAAGGTAGTCTTACTCTATTATTGAAATGACCACTTGCATGGGATTTACAGGTGGTTATCGGGAAAGTTTTGCTTGAACATCGAAATCGCCTCTTGGTGGTCGAAGTTTTGGGTATACAATTTTAATTTCAATATAATATCGCTATAATTGTGTTATATAATATTGTATTATATACAATTATTTTAATCTGCTCTGGTCCCAATCAGAAATACAATAACACATGTTATGAACTATGATCGTTTCATATAATATTATTATATAATACGATTTGGTTGTTAGGTATACAATACTTTCCTAAACATATTATAGCTTTTAGTAGCCTCGGAGATATAATATGTTTACGAGTTAGAGCCTACATTGACTACACATTAGTCAGAAATTGAGTCGTTCCATTTTTTTGACATAATGACTGATCGATCTGTAGGGCGATTAGAATAATTGTTGCCTAACCATAATATTATAAGTAATGTCATCGCATAGTGCTCGATTTATCGTTAGGGCAATTTTCGACTTTTTAGCAGAGAATAAATGATATTTATAACGCACATAATTAAATAAGGCAACTTTATATAACTGTATAAGTAGATATATTATATATTATGATTTTATCGACACCCTATTGTCATGTAATGTAATTATTATTAATCAATTTAATATCTTGATGAATAGTTATATTATTATTTTGAAAATTATGTTTGCTGATATTTGTGTTGTAATATGCTAATATGAAAAATATATCGGCGCAAGCAACTTTTTATTTAATTATATAAAAAACCTAATAGGTACAAATCGGTTGTTCGAAGTAATTGGTGAATAATAAATGGTTAAAAGTTTAAAAAATCGTCGGAAATTTTTCACATGTCTTATTTTAAAACGAAATATATTTTTTTTTAGATTTTGTGTAAAAAAAAATATTCGAAAATATAGTATATATTAAACTATATAATATATACTCACCCACTAGACGACCGTATCGTTGAAACATTCTTTCGACGTCGGTTTTGCTACATTGAAATGTGTTGAGATTTCCCACGAAAACCCGAGAGTTAACCGCCTGAGGATCTTGAGAGTTGGTTTGGTTCCCCACTTTGCTCATCTTCATGTCTGTAAATAAAATATAAAAAAGAAATGGAGATGAAAAAATTATAAACTTAGATGTAGTAGTGTTAAGACATTAGCAATCTAATAATTTCCAAAGTATGATAATATGAGCGCTTGACTGACGGCGATTATAATATATGGTTTATATTATAATATGTACCTATATATACATAATATTACTACGAACGTGATATTTTCTTCTTCACAGCAATGAATCTCTTTTTATAAATGTCAGCGTTAGTAGATAAACACGATCAAATAATAATAAATATACTCATTCCATTAATGACAATTTGATGTTTGCATATTGTAACACTCAACATCCGTTTGGATGTGTCAAAATACTGAATGCAATTATATTTACACATGGAATAATATTTATTTTTTTTACAGTCCGTTTGTTATTTGCATACTGTAAATATTCAAAGTTAAATCAACAACTTAAAGGTAACTCGTAAACTCTCAACTCTACCGGTCAATAAATATATAAAATATATATACATGTATATATGTAGGTATACAATATAGACATTTCTAAAAATGATTAGAATATGATAAATTAAAATGCACAATATTGTATTTTATTTGAAACGTACTTTTACTCAATAGTTAATATTATAATTTTCACCAAAAAGTGTGCACAGACATTACTGATAGGGCAGTCTTATACTCTATAGAGACAGAGACAACAATTATTCGACTCGAGTCCTGTATAAAATAATAATTATTGGGAGGGGGGAGAAATAACATTTTTCAAAAATAACCATTCAGATACCACTATTGCAAACATATATTATACTAAAAAAAAATTATTTTTTATAATATACGTGAGTATTTACAAATTTATAATAATTATAGGTTTAATACGCTAGAGCTCAAGCAATAAGTGACATCTAATCCACTATCTATTTCTCCACACCAATCATAACGAAGATGTTTAAAATATATTTTAAAATTGGTATATTTTATCTAAATTCTAAATATAATCTCAATGGTTAATTTTGTACAATAAATTACATATATCATTTGTATTGTTATACGTATTAATGACCATCACTTAAATAATCACGTACGACCCATATGTTCATGTAGGTGGAAGCGTTGTATATATTTTAGATCTAAAAATATAACAGCTAAAATGTATAAAACTGTTTCTATTCACCCGAAAATACAGTAGGTATATCGGGAAAAAATAGCTAACCTATTCTGATTGACTGAGTATATACTTTCGGTGATAGAAAACTCAAAACATCACTGCAGAAATGATTCGGCTATTTTATCTCCAATATTCTCTAAATAAAAATATGTCGTTGCCGGTGTTTGGAATACATTTAAAATACCTATATAGTATATTTCTTTTCATCTCACCTGCGATTAAAAATAAATCGAATATTAATATTTATAAGTTTTTATATGTCCAAATACTTATATGGTATATCTAAAGTAATACATGTCATGGTGTAGTAAGAATTTACGAAATCGTAAAATAATATGATTGGTAAAAACGAAAACGACACATGAAATACACCTAATAGGTAATAAAATAATAAAATATCATCATTATAACATATAAAATTATTGTATTATATTACATTGCTTGCTGTTTGATTTCAATATTTTTTATTTATCCAAAAATTAATCGCATACCACATATTTACCCCCTTTACAACATTCTAAACAATTAATTAAATAAAATTAACCAAACTAATAGTCTACATATTAAATGCATTTTTTTGATTAACTAAATACCTATGTATATTTATTGTTAAAAAATATATATAAATTATAAGTTCATACCACCCATGATACCTGTACAAATGTATAGTTAAATATTTTTTTCATTTTAAAAATGCACTTAATAAACAAAAAAAAACATTTTGTAATAATTTTATTTTGTTTTCATAGTGTATTGACGAAGGCATTTTAAGACAGCGTACATATATTGAGGAATTAATAAACTTAAAAAATAAAAGAAGTTGTTTGTGGCATGGAAGGCCCGCTCGCATTTTGTACCGAAACACAAACATTGCAAAATAACGCAAGCACTAATCTTCCACCAGGAGGATATGCAATTATTAGTAGAGGCTTAGAAACTCGTTCCCTTACCACTACCACCACCACCGCTTCGAGAGGAGAAGATTTTCGGTCTCTGCCGACTTAACGACAATGACGGAGTTATTGTTGATATAGTCTGCACTGTTATTGTATGAGTCCGTTGGATAAAATATAAACTATATATATATATTATACATTGTATAACAACACTTGACCGCGACGTCTCCGAGCTGCGTCACATCGTCCATCTGGTACATTATTTATTGACCGTTTGCTTAGATAAATCTATTTATCATTCACGATCGCCTTAAACTTCTCCACGATCTTTAAGACCTTCGACGAATTCGTAACGCAGGTAGTCGCCCCGCTCGTAAATTAAATATAGTATATGAACTTAGCGGACTACTCCATCGCATAGTGTGGCATATCCAAAAAATGAAAAATACATTATGAGGCGACGGATGAGAGTGCTTTTGAAATTAATATCAAATGTAAATAAATGATCGTCCTTTGGAATGACAGCCAAAGACACGAGATACCTACAACGTTACTTTTTATATTTACTGCGGTCACATCACTCCAATATTCTGCATTGTATTATAGGTATGAGTATTTAATTTGTTCTTGCTCAAATATTACGCTCGTAAAAAGAAGCCTAATAACTACATATCTTTTTGTACATAGAGCTTCTATAAAATGGTTTTAATTTATTTAATTTATTGATTTTTTGTAATACCTATGATTTTCCTCACAGTTGAGCATGCGATTATTAAAATTTAATTAATTAAATTTTTTTTTTTATTTACATTATAAATTAGTTTCACTTGTATGGATTTGATTTTAAGTATATTATGGTTATTAAAAATACAATACTTTGTACTTTTAACCTTTTAACAAGAATAATTTCCTTACCATCAAGATAACTTTTAAAATATAATTGTTTAGTATAATCTAAAAACTATAAGACATTTAAATAAATAGCCTTAATCGTATTTCATGACATCATTTTATAATGTTAAACAGTTATTCATAAAAAAAAATATATTAAAAAATTTAAATTGTATTAACTTGGATAACTGATAACTTTACTGATTAAATTATTTATCATAATTATTAACAGCAATACGTTGATTAAAAATCCTAAAGTTTATCTTACATCGAAGTATCCACTTATTCACTTCAATAACAATTAGTTAAATTAAACAGTTCGACATTGATTTTTATAGAATTCAAAATATAATAATTGGGTATATTTTATAATATAGTCAAAATGTATATTATAAAATTAAATCCGCGTACCTATGCTATAAGCTATAAAGATATTAGACTATTTTCTTCCATCAAATTTTCATTTTTTAATCTATAATAATACTATAATATAACCACTTTCATAAGTTTAAATAATCTAAATTTTATGAATCATTACATACTTCTAAAACTATTAAATATGTTTTTTTTTGTGTGCCCTTATACTTCTAAATCACAAGAGAATAAATAACTATTAGTAATTATATTTAAGAAGGGTGAATAATGGACTTTTTTAAATAAACGTTTTAATGTTTTATCATATCGTTATTAGTGATATAATATTAAACGGGTAATATATCAATAAGGTCGAGTACTGACTACAGAAAAGGGTGTCTCATCCAAACATCATTTGTAGCACAATTGATCTATGTGTATAAAACTAGAAGATGATAGACTTGTAATTATCATTTTCGTAGTGTAAAATAATGTATACGAAAAAGATCTTCAAAGATACTTCGAAGTCATTAATCAATATTATGTCATTTTCAGAAAGTAAATTGTTATTAGTAAGCCAATACGAATCTTGAGTGTCCTTTTACGACAAAATGTCTAAAAAAATAGACATATAATACTTGTATTATAAGAAATTTTGGATCTCTTTGAGGATAGATTATTGTATGTAACTAATGCTGTAATGTGTTTTGGGTAACTGATAAAATTCACTGTACAGTATACATAATACTATAAAATTATAAACTATAATATAATAGTTACTCGTGGCAACCATATAGGTTACTTTAAAGTGGTTTATTCATAAATTTAATTTTGGTTTATGAAAATAAATTGTATTTTTGATTGTATATATATATATATATATATATATATAAAGAGTTACAAATAGTTACAAAAATACAATTAAAAAAATGACGTACAATAGCTAAAACGTCATGCGTTGCAATGGGATTATTTTAAATTAAATAATGTTTATTTAAGACATTTTTTTGTCCGTTTATATTTGCATGACTTTATAAACTCAAAAACTACTAAACTAGTCTACTGATTTTGACAAAAGTTTCAGATAGTATTTGTAGAGTTATCAAAATAGTTAGAAAAGAGAGTTTTTTAACCCCATTTGAAAATATATCAAGTTTTATTTCCAATCCGTAACGGTTGAATTGCTCATCTCAGTCTAATTAGTTGATTAAGCGTGCAATAGGTACACTTAAACCGAGATACATAATCGATATAGTGCCGTGTTTTATGTTTGTTCATTTTTTTTCCCGGGCGTATAGTGTGGTTATAAACTTATATCAATAATATAATAAGCCACTTGAAAATATTATATACACTTATAGTAGACATGTGTATGGGAAATGTTTACACAAATTAATAAGGGATAAATATGAGGGGAAGTTTTGCAGCGCCATCCCTAAAAATTTAGGTGTACGCGTACAACACTCGCTGAACGATGCGGATTAAAATCTCACGTAATTTACGACGTGCTCGGCTAGCAACGATGATAAATAATATAAGAATATATACGATATCACATCGCTATAAGACGACGATATTATTTTATATTATAATGTTGTCGTGGAAATGCGAACGATCGGATTTAGGCGGTGAACAAAAAAAAAAATAACCTTTCCACAGCAGTAGTTGCGTGCGAGGGAGATTATTTGAGCGCTGTGGTGCGGCGGACGACGAATCGCTACGACTAGACGTCGAGCGCGAAGGGGTGAGCTCGAGCTCATAATTTTTTTCCTGCTCGCGGCGCGTCCGGAATTTTCCGTTCGACCGCCGGCGGACGTCTTGGAACGCACGCATTCCGTTTAAATTAAAATGGTCCGTCGCACCCCCCGGTAGACGGCACCTGAAAACTGTCAGCGTTCGGCGACCCTGGCAGCTATCTTGTCGAGAATGATAATAATACATTATAAAATATAATGATATAATACACGCTCGTACATATTACAATTTCGCCGAATACTACAGTAGTCGTCTTGTGCTGAGCTTAACACTATTACGCGTTTAGGCGGAGTTGCAGTTGAAAATACACCGCGGTTTGTGAATTACTGACTCGTTGTTTATGCCGCCGTCTTAGTAGGTAGGTAGTAGGTACACTCAAAATATTTTTAACAGGTTGACAGAACACAGGAACGTTGAGTAAGAACTTATATATTATATGAATGATTTTCATACATAACAACTATAGTCGACTCTACAATAACAAAAAAATGAAAATAAAAATTCTGTCGATTTATAGATACGAAAACTGGAGATATCACACCAAAAATTAAAGAAAACAATGTAACTCACTCCTTCACCAAATCCATAAGTTAAAACTTTGTCTAGAAAACAGAATAATGATTTAAATTTTAAATATATAGATTAATGTTGTTGGAATTACCCATCAAATCACTTCTTAAATCCATAGGATCAAATGTAAATATCGACTGTCAAGTGGTTCAAAAGAGCGACGGAGGTGTTGTGTTACATCACTACACCGCAGATGATGGTCACGATACGGAAAATGTCACGCGCCTAATAACAATGGTAACCCCTCTTATTTGCCACCACGAACCATAGCTTGTGATTTATTTCATGAATTTGATGTTGGTAGGCATTACCGACGCTCTAAAATATATATAAACTTTTAATTGTAGTTTTTTTTTTTTTTTTAAGTACAGTTCAAAATATCATATAATGCTATTCGTGCTATGTCGAGCAATCTCTCTAGCGAGGCTAAGAAAAGTCCAGTGTGAAACGGTTTTCTGCTTTGGAAACGTGAGTCGATAACTTCAATGGTAAAGGCCAAGGTGTTACCCTTTAGAAAATATGGACAGCGTAATCTTTTGTTATCATTGATAAAGTAAAGAATTTATATTAAATATTAAAACTCGATAATCGTAAGCACACGTATTCACATTTCAATGTGTTGTATTCCACGAATATATTTTTATAACATTCTTTCATGTATATTAATAATAAAAAAAATTTTCAGTTGTTACCTTGGTTTTCGGTCAATAATGTCAATGATTCCATAATATAAATTAGAGTCATTATTTTTTATGTAAATAGACTTACTCACAAAACATAAAATTAACTGTGTATTCAGTTCCTGACACAGCATATAAAGTTACCCTAAATCAATATACCCACTCAAGATCTTATTTAAACAGTTATTTGCCCACAGTAAAAAATATTAAATAACTAAGAATTAATTATACGTTTGTGTGATTTAATTAAATTTAAATATTGTCAGTTGTCTTATATTGATTACCTGCGGTTTGTTACACGCATTATATTTCGTTTATGATTCCAAAAACCGTAATCATTTCGATGCCTGTCACCGTAAATAGTGTTATTAATTTGTATTCCTATATAAATTACCACATTCTGTCAATTTTGTGAAATTAAATTGCGTCTCTGTGACCACTAGCGCGTGTCGCTTGAATATTTATCGACATATATACATTTTTTTTTTCAAAAGTTTAAAAACAAGTAAGTACTTAACCTAAAAATATATACACAGCCTCATGACTCAGTAATGTAAAACTAAGTTGGGGAAGTGGTTTAGTGATGTTTTCCCTCCTCCTATATATTTAAATTACAAAAATTACATCATTTCAAGATTTACATTGTCTGAAAAGACTGAGCAGTTACTATAATATTATGTTCAGTTTTCGTGGTTTTAATTATTCAATAATTTAATATATTATCAATAATAATAAATAGATTTATAAATATAATATATTTACAATTTACAAAACCTCAAATGAAATAATGTCAATAATGATAAGAGTATATAAACATAATCGTGCATGCAAATTTTGGAATAAGTAGCACTTTATTAGTGAACTATACAATATACACATGATTTTTCATGTATTATCAAATTTTAATAATGTATATTATATTCTTCAAATTTCGGCTTTTGAAAAATATTTATTATAGTATATATACATAGAATACTTATTACTTTCGGACAATTTAAAAAAATATATCATACAATACTTATGTATTATCAATTATAATTATAACTTGCTACAATTTTCAAACCATAAAAGCCTCCATGCTTTAAAGATTAAACTTAAAAATTATCAAAGGCTATTAATACTTAAAAGTTAAGTATTTGAATTCCGATGTATATATTATATTCAAATACTTATTCAAAAAAGTTAACTGCTTAAATATTTTCAGTAAAAATAAAAATGTAGTTTTCATTTGTACCGTTATATATCACTTCTTATATGGCTAAGAATGTCGGTGTTAGAAATTATATTCTTTAATTAAACAATTAGAAGAAATTTTATTTCATTGCAATTTAGTACAAATGGTACCTACTAACATACACAATAATATTGGATACGTACATGTGACATATTTCTTCAACGACACTGTTCTACATCAACAAAAGTTAAAACAACCATGATCAATAATAATTCTCACGAAATCAGGTCTCGTTGAAATATAATATTATTGTCTTAGTAATATGAAAATATGCATTTAGCGACGCGTATTTAATATTCTCAGCTTGTTTAGAAAACTTTTTATTTTTTATCTAGATAAATTATAATATACCCTTCTTAATGGGACGTATTGATTTTGAACATTCCGAGCTTTTCGTGTTCAACCTTGACAGATGACGTGCTTAAAAACGAATAGTTTTTGAATATTATTCACTCTTTAATTATGGTCATTATTTTTTTTTTATTTGTGTTAGTGCGCTTATACATAATAATATCAATAATTTCAATTTTAATTTCATGGAAATCTTCAAAATTATCTTTAATTAAATATTTACACATAATAAAATAATACTGTATTAACATGTGTATATAACGAGGACACTCAACGAAATCACCGTATTTGAGTTAATTGAACAAACTTCCAACAAAAAAATCAATTAAATACAATAGGGAGTCAAACAATATTTAACTTATAGGTACTTACTTCATATTATATAAAACGAATTATTACTTCTCTAAGAGCTATTAAAAAAAAGAGTTTTTTTTGTACTATTTGATATAATTTAAATAAATTATATGAACAGGTATTATGGCTTAAAAATACTTATTTTTACCCCCTCGTAAATCCTTAAAAATTAGTTTTTATGCGTGATAGTGGCTTTTAAAAAAAATCTCCACGGGAATAATAACAATTTTAAAATTATACTATGATGATTATTTTATTATTTATTTCGTCGGTACATTTTCAGGTTAATATTTAAAATGAAAAAAATAAAAAGTTACCTCAACTATATAATTTATTCTTTAACTATTTTTTATTCGAGAGGAACTGTGTATTATACATAATACCGCAGTATAATAATAATACACAACTATTATGCGATACATTATAATAGGTGGTGAGTGTATACATATTATACAGTTTTATTTCCGATGGAAAATTAAATTTCTACGTGAAAATACACCTACCGTGATGGACTTAATTCAATACACTGCACGGAAGAAGGTCGACATCGGTAAACTAACTGAATTCAACCACGCCGGTTTACTAAACAATGTATAATAATATAATTTATTTACGCTGTACCCGTTCAAAGAACTCTAAACTGCAAGCGTATATATAAGCATTATGCATGTGCGGAATACGATGCTGTACACGCAGGAACGTATACCCTTCGGGAAACACCTAATGTAGTCTTGAGTTTAATAACCAGTGGGAGGAGTTTTCATAAAATTGGTTTAGTGCACAATAATAATCAAAATACGAACATCGTCCACACACGATAGGTATGTGAAATAATAATTATGGTTTTAAACATTTTTTCCACGAGTATAACACGACAACAGATATTGTAAGGGTACTTTTATGAGAACTGTTAATAACTGTTCTGCTTGAACCGAAAGTAAATTTTTTTACGTCATCGATCACGATCCCGTACATTATAAAATCGAAAATTGTATACCTACCTACGTTTTATAATATCATTCATTTTTGTCTATTAATGTTTTCAGTCTCCTAGTCTTTACGATTATCCGAAAATACGAGAATAAATATTTTGACCAGTAAAACATTTTTTTGGTTTTAAAAAAATAAAAATACTTTCAGAAACGTCAACATTTTTTTGATAAAACGATAGTGTTATAATGATTTACCCGGTACGTATTACCGACTATGTAGGTATATGATACATGTTATGGAGTTGTGTTTTTAAACATTTTAATCACAAGACATAATGCTATTATACCATTGTTGCAGTGTCTAATGTACCCTACAGAAAATCGATAATTATTACGTGTTTCGGATGTCTATTGAGGGGCTTCAGCTGATGATGCACTCACCTTATGGCACTCCCCCGCACATGTGCACGTATTATACACATATTTTTTGCTACCCTCCGTACACACGTTCGATTACGTAATTGTGACTTATTCATCAAGAGTCCACGCCGACACCAAACCGAACGTTTCAAACGATTTTCAATCGCATTTTTTTTTCAAACTAATAAACCGGAATGGTATACTATAATATTGTAAAGTACAGCCATATTATTATCATTACATTTTAATAATGCAATAGTAATTATAACGGAATTAATTGTCAGACTACTATACGTCAATTGGGACAGAGATTAAATAATTTTTAAGGTTTCAACTATGCCTGTATTATAGACAGTGTATAATATACACTGCATATTATGCAAATGATTTGATGGCCGTGACTGCATAAAATTTAAATGTAATTTCACTGTACATAGTAAAACCGTCAAATTCTCCTTTTAACGCATATAGGTATATGTAGAATTGAGAGGGGGCAAGTGGGCTATAGCCCCATTGAAATTTTGTTTAGCTCCCTCTCCCTCATCTGTAAAAATGTACTATTTTATACGCCCATGTGTGAGAGCTGAAACATTTTTCTATTATTTGTTTGTTTAATAAAATTCAAAATAATACATTATCCATAGAATATTTAATTAATTATATTTTATTAATCGAATAATTTAAATTTTAAATTATTAATTTATTTATACATTAAATTATAATATCTCTATCAATAAAAATAATATTTTTTACATACCACATTATACATTATAATATAGAGTAAAATTTTACCGTTGTCCGTAGATGTTTCAGTGAATAAACCTAGGTAATAATATTATAATGTTTAAATTACAAATAGACCAATAATAGGACGGAACAGTGACACGGTGGTGATGATACGTGAAAAGTGATTCGTTGTTAATGGTAAATCGGCCAAACACTAAACACCAAAACACCATACAATATAATAGTATAAAAATATATAGGTACACTTAACACAATGATATATAATGCACATTAAATTACAAAATACATTTTCACCGAGTTCTGTTTTAGTATTAAAAGTGCATTTATTTAAACATAAGATATTATTTTTTAAATATCTACAACTTTAAACAATGTTTAGTAAATTAAATAATGAAAAGAAAAAGTTCTTTTTGTATTTTTTTTTTGTATTTTGTTCCTTTAAATTTTTCTTTTACAACATTTTTAGAATTCATATTGTGCATCCGAATTATTGTAGACTATAATCCTTCTCCTCTTTTTAACATTTACCTACGGTTTTAAATATTATTGTAAAATAGCATTTTCGAGGTATTTTCAATATTTTATTTAGTATAATATGTTAACAAAGTCAACGTTGGGTCATCCAAGGAACTATTTTATAATTCAGTTATAATCTTACTTGATTTCTCTTTTGAAACTGCTGTAATACACTTCTATGGTGTAATTATTAATGTTTATATTTTATTTTGCTCAATTTTCTGATATGACCTGCATGTACAAAAAAAAAAAAAATAATAATAAAATAATATTATAACAATAACAGGTCAGTTGAAATTAGCTTTTCACGACCATAATATGATATACCTATGACTATGGCTCGAATTTTAAAGCATAGACTTCTTTTTTTATAAATGTAATAGACAATAGTCGATAGAAATATAGTTTTAATACATAAATTCGTTTCACATCATTCTGATACCAAAATAAACCAATTTATTTTTGTTTTTTTTTTTCGGTTTTTTTTTATGCATAAATGCTTTTTCAGTTATTTCAGTTGTAGAATTTTTACATGTTTATTATGCTACTATATTAATAATAAAAAAATTAAATTAATAAGAAATGTAAAAACCCAGAATGTAAATGGTTATATTAAATTGTTATTTTTTTCGTTATCTGCTTGTTTATATTATATTAAATGTAAAAAAACATAGATTATCGATTTACCGCAGTACCTATACGGTCAGTATACCTACAGCATCGATATCGATCGTTTCAAAATTTAAGATTTAGTGTTGTAATTTGAAACCTCTTATATTATGAACTATGAAGTATGCATCGATCAATTTAGTGAATGTAGAGCATCGTTTTCTATGTTTAAAAATATTCAGTTGGACAATATAGAGTCAAGTTCACTACCAAAAATCTAGAGAAATACATGGTAACTAATTTTTTTTTCAATATAAATTAATTTTTCAAATTTTTTCATTAATATTTATAACTAGTTCATGTTAATTTTTGGCCATGTTTTTTTTGGTTTTTTTTTTTAATAAATATACTTATTTTTGCTTTTTTAAAACAATCGTGTGCTTTTTTAGTTGCTTATTATTCTTTAAAATCCTAGAACTAATTATAATTATTTAACGAAAAAATATTTACAATAAATACATTAAGCATCTCTACAAAGTACTGATTTATATCTATAGGGGAAGCTATAACGACCCATACTCACCATATTCATAGCACCCTCTACCAAGTCTACCACCTAGTTGTATTAATACGTATCGACTTAACGAAATTGAATACGACTTAATTTCGACACAATCACGCAGTGTGTTTAAAATAAATTATTTAAAAGACCTATTTTTGTTAATTTTTAGTCCGTCGACCTTCTCGTATTTCAAAGCTGATTCAATTGATTGATATATAGGAACTATATAATTTAAAATAATTGTTAAGTCTAAAAATTTTGCGATCATTAATTTATTACAAATCGCTAATACACACACACACACGCACCCATATATATATACATATTATAATGATCGTCGGATCGTCTTTGTGCTTAATGATCACGTCGAGAAAGTGTATGTTCTACACAAACGCCGCTGCTTTGATATCAAACGATTATTATGCACGCTATATGCGCTGCGATGGAAAAAGAAAAAAAAGCCACTATACCGACGAATTTTCGCTCTTGCTCTACACTTACCTTCTACCCGTTTCCTCTCATTCTTTCCGCCATGGCATTCCTTTAACTTGTCAAAATTTAATTATACGCTCGTTTAATTAATAGCTGTCGATTCTTCCCTTTGAACCGCGGAAGGCTTCAAAAGAAACGCCCCTCCGGATAATTTGATTACAGAGAAATGATAACAATAATAAAGAACCCGTCCAATACTTGACACCATCGCTGCGTGAAATCGTTAATTGGTAGGAACTGTCGGTGGCACACTCGTCGTCGTCTTGCAGCAGTACAATACAACCCACGTGTTTTGCAGGCCACTAGTAATACGCGTTTATGGTAAATACTATGATTTTTTTTTATGTTTATATATACATAATAGTTATTACGCAATATTCGGCCAAGAGTCGATTTTAAGCATTTTAAAAATCTACAGTGACGCCATAACAAGATAAGAGAATTTCAACGCAATATTCGTTTTATTTTTTAGGCAATATACGCATTTATGTAAAATAGTTTTTTTTATGAAGCTTGGTGTAAAATCACCTATTGAAAAATTATAGAATATAATATTTTCGATTATTTATAGATTTAACTTAGAAAATAGAACATGTTTTTTTCTGTATATTTTAATGGATATTTTACTCTGAGAGTGCTCAAAAACAAAAAACAAAATTATTTTGTATTTGATACGTTTTGTCTATGTGTCACGTGAGCCAGATATAAAAAGGAAACAGTGGGCATCCTTATAATAATAATAATAATAATAATAATTTTGACAAGGGTCCGCTGACGGTGAGGAAATAGTTACTTCTGTACCTGCAGAACACGACGCGAAAAGCAAACCTGGCGATTAAGGGTGGGCTTAATTAGCACCGACGGTCCATGTACTAAATATTATTGTAATAATATTATGGATAATATGTTTTCACGTTCGCTGGTGTTTAATTCCGACGACGGTTACAAAAAATAAAAGAAACCTTTCCGCCGCCATGTATTATACATATTAGGCATTATTACACGGGCTGACATTTTCGCCGCGGCCTTTCGCACACGCTATAAAACAACGGATCTAATATATAATATCCAACCCCACGCCACCCACTCACCAAGGCGGTCGTTTCGCAGTACGGCGTGGCTCGGATATTGTCAAGAGACTTAACTGAAGGTTATACGGTTTGTAATTTTACTGGGGTGCACTATACAACGCGTGTACACATAATACGATAGGTCTAAACCCCGCGAGCAAACAAAATAAATACCACGCGCTTTAACATGTTTTGGTCGAGTTTGGTAAATACTGTCAAGATTATTTTATAGGTACATATACCTACGAGTAACACTATGTAATATGATAATGTATTATATGTATGGCTGTATAAGTATGCAGTGTATACCTTGCTAAACTGTATATAAATCGCATAACCGTGTTGTATTATATTAAAATATTATTATCTATTTTACAACGACGACCGTTCGGTCATAATTATATTCTCTACACTCTACAGTTATGCGTTTAGATGTATACGGCGCACGCAGAGATATAACGCCGTGTAGTTTAGTTTTGCAGTAATTTTAAACTTTTACTAAGTAGGTAACCAAATATTATAATCTATACTAACTATATTATATTATTGTATTATTAGTGTGTTAAATAAAAAAACAAAGGAATTACGCTATTGTATAGTTAGCTAATTTCGAGTGTACCTACTTTATAAGTCGCCTTTGTGAACGTCACTACAATTATGGACCTGTTAAATCGAATTAAATGCGATAAATTAATCATTGGGTACGAAAAAATTTCTGACCGAATACGGTGCAGCTTGTATTTCTATTGCATATCTTATAATATTATAAATAGTTTATTTATATATTAGTAACAATTACTTAATTTCAATACGTTTTTGAAAAAAAAGACACAAAATATTTTGAAATAATATTATGCAATGTTTTTACTGTGTTAAAAAACAATATATTTCAAAACTCAATTATTTTAACCATTTAATTGTAATCGAAAATTATTGGGATTTATTAATTGCAATTCATCGTTAAATTTCTGCTAAAAATATTATTCAAAGTTGTCAAAATACAGGTTGAAAATGAATAAATTTTAATTGAAAATAAATACGTAATATAATCCCGTCGGCGGTTGCACTTAACGCAATTATTATTATTTAAACAAACAAGGAAATCCAAACATACACAATATCGAATATAATGATGATTGCGGTAAAAAAACATTTCCTCCGTCACACACAGTCCAGTAAATTTCATAATATACGGATACGTATTTAAATTAATATTATTGCACACGTATATCTTTGTGGGCTCTGGAAATATGTCTGATCGTTTTTCTTTATTTTTCCAAGTATTCAATACGTCATTATATTCAATATTTAACTGCATTTAAAGGGTTTATGAAGACAAGTTTTATGTTGAATAATTATTGAGGATTCGATAATTTTATTAAATATTATTATCCTTAAGTATACTCTTTTTATTATGAACTAATTTTACGGGATATTGCCTTATAAACATCATCTGATGTGTTACCGAATGTGGTTTAAGTTAGGTATAAGTGCTCTAAACTTATCTGGTACTTCTAAGGTCGAGTATTTGTTGGACGTTGAGTCTTAATAAGCTACAAACATATTATGGACTATATTTATATTTGGTTTGGTTGTTTTCTAGTTACCATTGATATTATGCAATAAATATTTTATTTTCTGTAATCAGTAGTAATATTACGATATTATAGAAATAAAAAAAAAATATATTCGATTTTCGTGAGCCAAAACGAAATTTACATGCATCCACCTAGGGGTTAAAAAACTAAGTTACGATTACACTCCTCAAGTTTCAAGAATATGATATGTCAAAATTTGGTTGATTAGTCTCATAATCTATAAGTCCCATATACATATGTACATGTACATGTTCATTTTTTATATTAAAACGATATAGATCTTTGGCTATTGCAGCTATAGCTGGCATTAAAACTGTAACATCGTCCCTCCAAACGAAACTCGATAAGTCGTGGTCGGGACGTGCGCATACAGGAAATATAATTTAGTCCCAAAACAACACGATTTGGCGAAGACAAATTTATCGTGGTTGCAACGTAATAAATAGTATTAGGTATCGTAAATCACGTCGAACGAGTGCAGCAGCGCACTGCACTCGCACGTCAGTCGGCTGAGCAGAATATTTCCAGCGGACAATATTATTATACATATTATCGTTCTGCTCTCACTTTCGAGACGTCAGCGCGAGACAAACGACGGTCGGTCGCAGTGCATCGTCGTTAGATTTTACGTGTATATTTTGAATTTTACCGCGTCACATCAGGATTTTATTATTCGTCGTGATATTTATATCAATTCAAAATGGCATCGGTGCGCTCGACGGATCGTCAATCATCTGAGTACGATTCGTATACAAAGTAATATATAACGCACTATAACATTTTTACATAATACATTATGTGCATCGTGATATAACGTCTTATAAAATTATATATTATGCACGCTGCCACTGCCGTTCGAGCGCGTGACCCCGTTCCCGAAATAAACTCTCGGAGACGACGTATTATATTATTATCGTCGCGAAATAAATTGCGCCCCGAACCCGAATGATTTGTACCGCGCCTTCGGCCTGCTGCTCCCTCAGGGTCGCTCGCACGTACACGATTTAGTTATTATTATTGAGGTCGTGATTTCACGGAAAACGGCACTTTTTAAACAATATTCCTTATCTGGTGTATCCGGTTTTTTAAGACTGCCGCATTCTCCTCCCTCCACCCCCGTCTCACTGGCGATCCGACCACCGTTGTAGTCTTCCCGAGACCCGCTCCTAAAAACGTTAGCCAATCAGTTAACAGACGGCCTCAGCTGTATACGAATTATACATGTATAGTTTCGTATAATTACTCCGGCAATTAACCGGATATCCGATTACGACGACTTATCTCGACGAAAATATTTTATTTTATATTACGACTTTAGAAAATGTAATAATAATATTATGGTTGGGTAAAGAGGTATACCGCGAGCAGTTCGAATCGAACGAATCCGTGGGTCCTATGAGCTGTAAATATAATGATTTATTATTACCCTAACGCGGATTTCGGCTATTATCATTATTATCTTTAATTCTTTACAGTAATATATTATTATCATTCGACAGAAACGATCTCAAGTGTATAATAATAATATATTTTGACTAAATTCTTCAAAAATGGCGTTGTGTGTGTGAGATTTCATTTTTCGGTCTTGAGACTTTAAATGTGTTTAATTCACAGAGTAAGCTCATTGCCCCGTCTCAATTTGTCTTTAGTAATACTTAAAAAAATTACGAGTTTTATTAATTTAAATTATTTAATCATACTTAAAGACAATATTTTCAGATAGGCAAATCGATTTTATGCCGTATAAGGAATGTAATTTTTTCTACCAAATATGTTTATTCTTAGTATTGTTAAGCATGTGTTTTTCTTGAAAATGCTGTCGTATCTAGATTAAAATGATCATTAGTGTATATTAATAGGTTTATATCGACACAGGATAATCCATAAATAGCATAAAAATACGGTGTTTAAAACAATGAAGAATCAAAATTTATCAGATGCGTATTATTAAAATAATTATTGGGTGATGAACATGATCTTTAATTCACTTCAGTAGCGATTTTATTTGAGATCACCACCAGATCTATGTAAATTTAATGAGTAAAAATGTAATAATTTAATTATTAGTAATCATAGGTTTCATATAAAAAATTTAATACGAATAAAAATTATAAAGAATATATATATATTAAATTATTTCTCAAGTACCTATAAACGGAGAAAAATTGATATGTGTTTGTAGATAAAAAATGTTTTAGCTCCTCCCCCCTCACCACATTATGACAGTTCTTATCAAAAACCACCCCTGAAAAGCTCTGTATAATATGTGATGCAAAGAGTGAATCTGTTTTGACTATCATATTACATAATATTTAAATATTATTCACATTTCGTCACGTCAAATGTCGGTTTTAGTGGTTGTTCCCCGTGTCAAAATATCTTTTAGTGAGGATAAGGTTTTCTCTCAGCGTAAATATCGTCGCACTAAAACGTCATACACTCATACGAGTATACATTGGAGCATGATGAAATACCCGTCTGAAACAAATAATTTTTATTTTCTCGATACGGCTGCCTTCGTACAATTAAAAAAAAAAAAAATCTAAAATGCATTTATATTTGTACACTCGTCGACATTGCGACTGACATATTTTTGCAAATTATTTGAAAAACTCACGTATTTATATAACACATTTTGTATATATATTTATATAGTTATGCTTATTTGATCGACTTATATATCGCAAGTGTCCTTCCGTTTGAACACGTTCATATCCAATGAAATATGTTAATTTTACGCTGAAAAACATTTAATGTATTCGAACTAAATTTACATATTTATTTGGGAAATTTTTAAATAATATTAGCGTATTCTCACAATTATTTTAGGCTTTGAGAAAAGCGATGCATGTATTGGTTTTATAACGATGTGTTTTTTCTATTTTTATCCTTCTACACACTTTTGTAAGCAATAAAAATGCTTCGATTTTAAACATTGCGAATGTTTTTTTGGTAATGAATGAACTGAGTGAACCAAGTAAACCAGTAGATGGTGACTCGCCTACCTTTTTTACTCTTGCTACATCAATTTCAAATTGCTTCATATATTTTTTACGTTTATCTGTATTTTATTATGTTCTTTTAACATTAAAAAATGTTATAAGTATGAAAAGTTAATGTTTAGTGTAAATTTCAATTTTATTTCCTTTGTTTTATTTCTATACTCTATGGCATGTTAGATTTTAAAGTTCTAAAAATTTTCTATCTATAGTAACTTAATATTACTCAACCCAACTAGACTCTGGATGATACTTTAGGATGTTAAAAATTAAAATTGAAATATTGAATAGCTCACTACCCTCTCTTGCCAACCAATATACTATAATACTATATTATAATTAATAAATACATTTGAATAAGCTAGATAACCCTATTATATTTTATTACCTAGATATTAATTAAATATCATTTAAGAATATTGTTATTATTGGATTTTAAAGTTACAATTATTCTAAATAAATACTTTATTTGCCTTGTCGGCTATAGCACGATAAGTATCGGATAAACAATGCAAGTTGAGTCTATTATTCAAAACTTCTTCAATATAATACTTGTATAACTCGGCATTTCTCAACCTTTATACATTCACGAACTCCCTTGAACTCTCAACACTACTTTATGTATTTCTCAAGGTTAATAATATTATATAATACTTATATATTATAGTATTATAAACTAAAATATTATGAAAAGCTAATAAGTATGAAATTTAGTCGTAGAAATTGTGATAAATGTCTTCTGTCTACAAGACATTAAATTAAATCAAAATTATATCACTATAGTAGTGTAGTATAATAATATAGTATGATATAGTAAGTATAATGTAATAAACTATAAAAACGTAATATGATGATCGTATTATTGAATTCATAAATATTCAAAACAGCACATAACGATTCCATCGTATAAATAAAAAAATACAAATATCGCTACGTTTGTATAATCGTTTTTTTGTTAATCGCCTGTTTCATTCTTAATGTTCATACAAATTGAAAACTATTTTTAAATCAAATCATTACACTATCACATCTATTTTGTGCATATTAATTGATTGTCGCTGTTTCGCAAATAAAATTTTGTAATCACATCAAACAAAATTATAGTTAAATCTTCCGAGTCGAGAGTAAATTAATTTGGATTGCATTAAATTAATGTAAGTAGGTGCACTATTTATGATTTTACATTTAGGTTAGTTAAATCATTTAGAACGTTTAGTAAATACATCAACAAAACGTGTTAAACTAAACGTGTAATGTAAAAAGAGTAATATTGTATATTTTTATATTTTGTTTTATAATAAATTTTGATTCATCTTTTGTATAATTAAATTTTTTTATAATCTATGTATAAAATACTCAAAATTACTTTTTAACGAATAAAAAATATTTTTAATATTATTCGTAATATTTATTTTACGGACAATTTTATTATTGGCAACGTCATAATGTTATAAACTCGAACAACAAAAACACAAAATATTCGTTCAATCGTCTAATTTTAAAATGTGCATATGCCTATATAATTTTTAAATATCATAATGAACTAAGGTAAACTTTCATAAGTATAATATTATACTTTAGTTTTTTAATTGTATAAGTACATATAGGTAATAATAATAATATATAATAATTATTCAAATTATAATACACAGTATACAAGAAAAATAAATTCAAACGATTTTATAATAACATAAGATTTTGAATGAAATAACTATAACAATTAACATTATTAGGTTTTTTTTGTTTGGTTTCGCACATTAATATTCAAAAAAAATTTTGCCGTCAATAGAAACTTTCAAAGGATGTTAATTCAATATAATTATGTCTTCATGTGATATAATGGCGATGATCAAAATTTGATTATCAAATGCTTAACATTGCATGGCGTAATAATCATGATGTAATAAAATAAATACATAATATTATTTTGTCTACAATAAATAACTACTTACGATCATTCTACGATATTGACTTCGAATCAAAACAATAAAAAAAAAAAAAAAATCACATAAAATCGTTCATATACCTGCTTGCGATTTCAGTGTACCTAAGTATTATTCGATTCGATACATTTATATATGAGTTATAAAATATATATTATCCATAAACTCAGATAATATCGTATATATACTTTACAGTTTACGGCGTAAGGAATAAGGTTGACGAAGAAGAAACGAATCATCATATTGTTCGCCAAGACACGAAAACAATATTGCAACGACGTATGCCAGCTAGCTATAGCTATAATCTCATATTCTAGCGTATATCATGATCTTCGAGTGATAAAGATATTCTGACGCAAAGTTCCAAATGAACAAATGTCAGTAATTAAGTTATTTTTGTATGTTTTTGCGCAAAAATACGCGTAAAAATACACAACCAATGTGTCGGTGTATACATAATATTATCAATTAAAGATATTAAAACATTTTTGATTTCAGAATAATTGTCGAATTATGAATTCTTGGTGGCCATCAACGCATGATACAAAAAATGCGCATATTATTATATACACAAGGAAAACCATTTTGCAGATAGAAACAGAAAAATTTTAACTTACGGTTGTTAAAAGGGTCGATAAACTTTTTACTATATGTGCTAAAATCATTCAATCGTCGTATTGTAGATTCTTATTATAAATAATATTATTGATAGAAATTTAACCAAAAATATTTCTAAATTTAAAGTAAAAGCAGCTTAGTTCGGTCGGTGTCGGTACATTATTACTGTGTACCCACACCTATATTTTCATTTATGATATAATAATTGTAGCTATTTTTAAGTTTTACACAACAATCTAAGTGCATTTTCCAAGAGCACAAATCATACAGATAACTGCTATAATACCTAGGCCTATAAGGACACACTTCATTTATTAGCAGCATTTAGCATCTAGAAACCTGCACCGGTCTAAACACCAAAACTCCATAAAATGATATCAAATCCTATGGGTACACACAAAAAAGCTTTTAGGTCTGTTGTCGCATAACCATAATGGTGAGAAGAAACATAAAGTCGTTACTATATTTTTAGGGTGTATTATTGTGTGTAATAAAGCCGGTGCACTTTTTTGACCTTTCCCGACTGTAGGTGAGAGTGCAGAAAGGTCGTAAAAAACGCATTTACTTCACGGGATTTGATATCACGGCTCAATTACGCGCGCCATATCGAATAATTAATGATACAATGTCCGATTGCGCTCTTAACGTTATTCGAATTATTCGAATTTCATATTATCATTTACCGTAGAACTTGTTAAATGTGCAGTCGTAAAATGTGACTACACAAAGGAATATAATCCGTAATGGCGTATTCTAGAAATAACAATAATTAGTGAAACGCAAAAGCAATCAGCAATTGTGTCTGGCTGATCCGCTCGTTACATCCCGGAGACGTTTATTTGTTCAAAATTAGAGACCTGACACTTTAAATATACAACGCAGTTATAGTTCCATGAAACACAATTACACGCGATTTTATAAAGAACCTTAAAAAAAAAAAAAAATACAAATTAAGAAAATATAACCGCTAGGTGAATCGCCTTAACACAGACTTTATCAATTCCACCGGTATGGTATAACAAAAATAATGTTTATATAATGGAAATGTCTTTTAACAAAAAAAAAATTAAAGCAAAAGCTGAAAAACTAATTAAATTGTTTATTTTTATCGGATTCCGTGCAAAGCCTTTATGAATCTATTACGATTACCGATTTGTGATAAACTTATAAATAATATATTATAAACCTAAAATGACACGTGTTTGTTTTTCGTAATTATTCGCCTATTTTTTATTGTTTTTTTCTTTCAGGTGATTTATTATTTAAATTATATTTTTTTGGTTAAAATATTCACTTCAAAGTTGTCTATGTGATTCCCAGTCAAATATTTTATTAGTAAGGTCTTTATTATAATCTATTATATAAAAAAAAAATAACTCAAGGTTACGAACTAATAGACCTCTTATTCCCACTAAAAAGTTATCTTTATAGTATTTAAGGTGGCTCAAACGTTGCTGCTTTTTCATCGTGGTAATTATGTTTAATTAGAGCCCACACAGTTATTTTTAGCCTCCTAGGCAAAAGTCTTTTATCATAATTTTTGCTATCGATATTAGAATTATTATTTTAATACGGAATATCATTGAAAACATATATATATAATAATATGATAAATATACAATTTTATTTAAATTATAAAAATAAATTAACATCCTTTTTGAATTTAATTTATGAGTAATTGAGTAAGATAAAAATATTTAATCTAACCTTATCTTAAAATATTGTGAGTTTTATAAATTATTTATTATATATTCATAGATTTTAGAAATTGAAAGTCGAAGAAATGAGAAACGTTTGCAACACTTATAATATTCACAGGATCATAAATAGGAAATGATGAAATCTCGTCAGAAACAAACAAGTAACAAATGAATTATTTTCGTAAGATAATAATAATTGATGTTGTTAGTTATTTATTAAAACACAATTGACGTCTTTAAACTTAGGTATACAAATTAAATCAAAGTCTTTAAGTACAAAAAATTAAGTAAATAACATTATATAACAAGTTTAACAAGGTAAAAAAAAAATAATTTAAAATCAATTGTCTTTTATTTTCCTAAAAAGAATGATTTGATATAAACGACTTCAGAATAAAAACAATAAATAGTAGAATGAGTTGTTAATATTATTATTAATCAATAATCATTATTTGTTTAAATCAATTAATTTTAGATTAATGTTTACAACCCCTTGTTAATAAGGTAATGAATGGGTTCAATATGACCCTTAAAATTAGCATAAGTAGTACATTTTATTACGGTCAACTTGCGTGAACTATTAACAATCTGCTTAGACGTATAAGAGCCACAAGTATACTTAGGTTTTATTTATAAAAATTAAAAATCTATGTGTTATATTTACACAAATGAATAAGTACCTACAGTTTTAAATATTATTTATTATTAAATTTATTCAAATATACTATAAGTCATCTAATAGAATATGAAAATACAATCAATAATAACAACTTGTTATCATTTTCTAGTTTGTACTTAGTACTTAGATGAGTGTTCAATTATTGGGACTCATTCAATCTTTCATTTCATAAACCACTAATTATAACGAAACTACTGATATGCGAGCGAAGGCGTGGGTAATAGTGAGAAATAATATGATTTGATGTAGCTAATAATAATATATATATTTTTTATTATTAATGATCGATATTAAATTAATGGGGATTTATACAGAATGACTATCATGGTATTTACATTTTTTCATACAAGCTTTTTCCAAACTACATATTTTACAGTCGTATCCTACTGTTATTATATTGTTATAATCGATATGCGTTTCCTTTTTACATGTAGCTTGATCCTGTCTCGATTATAACTAATTAATTTGAACGATACGGTTGAATACATCTATATATAGATCACTCTCGTTCTTCATTTCTGAAACACGCCACACGTCGGGATGTCGTTGAATAAGATCGAGGTGTGCATAATATTATAAAAAAATGAACTGTTTTTGTTAATTAGAAAAAAACCCTATTATGCAGGGGAGCTTTGTGCGACACCCGTTCTATAGGAATTCTCCTGGGTCTGAGAGTGCATCAGCTACTAAATGAACAAAATCTATATTATTATTTATACGGTACCGACGTTATTCGTAAGACCGTCAAATAGCAATTTACAGCGGCCGCTCGTGCAATGGGACCCGACCGGAGGGTAAGCGAGCTCCCTACGCTGACTGTAAATGGATTATCGAAACGACACCGTTGCAGGTTAGTTGTCTGCCAATCGGCTCTACAAATTGAATTGGAGACGACGGAACGGGGAAAGAACTGGGCTCGCGCACACGAAATTCTATATATATTTAGCCTACACACCGCATATATGTACTGCGAATTTAATGCAATAAAGTCGGGTCCCGCTAGGGAAATGTACTACTAAAACTGCTGCTACTGCTGCTGTGTACGACAAACGGTTTTAACTTATTCATAGCGTTTGTCGGTCGGTACGGGGCACCGGTAAAACAGTATATGGTTCGGGCTGCCGGGTTGAGGGGGGTGAGACTAATCGAAAAAAATCACTTCCATTCGCGCGAAAGCTTTCGTTTTCATTTGGCAAATGTGTGGAACTCGCATAAATATTGCATCGTTCTCCGCCTGCAGGGACGGTCTCCCCCGAGGCCGTGCGATTCTCGCCACTTCACCGCCGCAGCGGTATTATGTTATTATATCATATTCGCGAGCTCCGACCGCCAACACTATAGCGACATGAGCGTTCCAAAGGTCTTAGCCGTGCACGATTAGTCTGTACGATTCAAAGTCGTTTCGATGTGAAATGGTGAACTTATCAAGTCATGATGGTTTTACAACAGCGTGGGAGAATGAGTCTCTTCGTATAGAATTCATACGGTGCGAATCATATTTCGTATCATGATTATTTCGTCACTGAAAGTGTAATTTTCGTTATCCGTTGAAATATTTGGAAATCGTAGAATTGTAAGCTGTAGACTTCTTTCAATAATGCTTGAACTCAGTACGATACAAAAAGAATTTTCTATTGACGCACGAAATTAGTTACATAATAATAATATAAATTTCGAGTTCTTTGTTAAATTATATGTTGCGCTTATACATAATATTTCTGTTATCATCCGGTGTATTTCATATTGTGTATAATATTATCTATAATAATATATAAAGCTAAAAATGCATTTTTTTGTGAAGGGTAATCTTAAATTCTACCGATCTGATTTTACCGGATCTTATTTCTGGGTAGAGTTTCTTATAACCTTACGAAGGTTAAAGCCTACTTTTCATCTCGGAATTAAACCCTTTAAATTGTAACAGGGTTTTCACTAATATTGTACTATACAAAGGAAAAACGATAAACGATAGCTATAATATAGATTAATATTTGTACCCGAGCAGAGTCGCGTGAGACAGCTAACAAATGATAAAATAATATTTATTAAACTAATCGTATAGACTTATTTATAAGCGTTGTGTGGTTTATGTGCAACATAGTTCTAGAGATAAAATAATATGAATGTCCGAGTAATTTTATTACAGAAGTACATTCAATTGGTTAGTATCCAAGAAGAGTGAATCTCGAATTGTTTTGTCCTACAAATTATGTTGGCGTTATTCGCAAAATGGACGTCGGTCACTATGAACCAAATGCGTTTTAATTTATTTTGCCAAAAACAAAACGTGTAAAATGATTTACAATTATGTTTTCGAGAGGTGTTCAATAATAAATAATATTGTCAATTTTCACCGAAAACTTTTAAAATTACATTTACACATTTACACATTTTGCATCATTTTGTGTGGGCTTTTAAATTAACTTTTTAAAAAAAAACACTACTATCTAACACTTTCCTAACATTATGTCACCTCTAGTTAAAGAAGTTATACGATAGTTTTGTGAACGATTTTATTACTTTTTGCAACTGATGATTGATTTTCATTTGATTTTTTTCTTTGACGTACACAACTTGTAATGTTATAGGTACCTACTTAAATATCATATAAAGTACCTACAAGAGTTTTGTCAACTACCGACTGTATCGCGATCACATGCCAAATAAAATAATCTCATGAGTCGTTTAAATCGTGTATATTTATTTATTTAACTCATTACGGCAGTTGATGTAAATATTACGATTCGTAATAAACATTAAATAATACGCATAGAATTTACATAGAAACTACAAAAACGTTAACAAATTTAGTACAAAATACACTGAATTAACTTTCAATTTTCAATTGATTAAATACTATGATGGCAAATATAATGATGTCACAATGACTTAGATAGATAATAGATGTTGGGTAATAATAACCAAAACTTAGATTGAAACTTTTTGATATTTATATAACACAATTAGAGATTTTAACGTGAACTCTAATTTTAAATTGTTAAGATCGGTCTGTCAACTTCAGCTATTGTCATATTATACTTTTAATAATATTAAACAGGTGGGAAGTGTCCTAGTGATGAGGTGAACAAACTACATCATACATGCGTAAGAATTAATAACAAGTGTATAAGCGTTTTATTTTTAAGTGACTAGCAGCCGCGGACCGGTTTTATTTGTTTCATCAAAATCGTTGGCGATTTTTTCTCAACAAAAGAGTCTCAGAAAGAATGTCTCGATTATTTTCACATTTACCGTCCTTTTCAGCCTTGCTAACAATGTGCAAACAAGCATTTTTTCGAAACTATCAAAAACGAAAACAATGTTTTTTTTTTTGTTTTCGTTATCGTATGAATGACAATATTTCAATTGTCACGCTGTAGTGAATAAAGCATATAGCATATAATAACATAATAGGTAACATGGCGTTATAATTGATTTTCGGTTAATGCTCGCCGTTCGAAACCATTGAAACTGCGTCGCCCGAACCGTGATTGTTTTGGGAGCTCTGCAGGTGAAAGGGAGCAGATAGACGTACACAGTGTTCGGTTCTACCCAAAGGTCCGGCGCGGGAGGTGTAGCCGTCCTATCTACCAACATATGTATGTACGAGCGGTTATCCTTTAGTTGCTGATTAGCGGGTTTTGTTAATTAGCAAATGGGGCCGGACCGATGACGCGTGATTTTACGCGGACGCGGCAAACAATGAACCTTTACATTATTTGCAAATCAAACAATTCCAACACATCGATCCCGGGAGACAGAAACGTACAACAATATATATGACGCGCATACACACACGCGCAAGCGCACGTGCCGTCACTGAATTGGTCACCGAATATAACAATATATCAATCGGTGAAATACTAAAATCAAAATACTGATTAATTTCGTTTATCACTCTACATGACTAAACATAATATGATATAATATATATATATATATATGTATATTTATATCGTATAGACTTGGGTGAAGTACAGCTTAGAATTATCTGTAATAAATTTGAACACTTGTAAAAAATAGAATATACTATATATAATTAATTTAATTAATTGATTATTTATTTATTTGATAATAAACACAATTTTTAGGGCTCAGTACAGTTAATGAGAATAATATTTATTAGCTATAGCTAAAACAATTAAACAGTTAATTGTGCTGTTAAATTTACAATAATTATAATAAATACCTATAATAATAAACAAAGAATTACATATACTTTAATTATTTATGAATAAATTAAAGATTTCGACTTGGTTGGACTGTCATTAAAAAAATCAAAGTGAGTTGATGAATTACGTTATGTAATTAGAATATGTATTCGATATATATATCTTATAGAAAAAGTATATTATGTGATGTAACAGTACCTAATAGTTTGTAATTTATAACATAACAATAAATATTAAGTTATATTAACTTTTAAAATTAAAATTAAATTTTAATACTTTATAAGTATTTGAAATACTTTAAAAAGTATTCAGAATACAACATTAAATGCATTTGGAAAACATTATTATAAATTTACTTTGATTACTTTATTCAAAATATTATTTCAAGACTTAAGTACATATACTTACAGTGTTAGTAATTATGTGCACCTATTAAAGCCCCCAATCGTTCTTTAATGATGGGATTGTTAAAAATCAAATTTTTGTAATTTTTAAATATATATTTAATACTTGAAACTTAAATGTTTGGATACTTAATATTTTTTGTACAGTATCTACAAAAAGTGAGTGTCGAAATAAGACAAGAGTACATTTTTTTACTTTTCGTTAAATAGCAAAATTTTTTTTGGAAATTATATTATTTCTAAATCAAAATTTAAACTACCTAGTAGTTTCTGACTGATAAAAGTAAAATAGAGTGACTCCCATTATTCGTTTGAAAGATTACATTTTTGAGAAAATCCCAAGTATTTTTTAAATAATATGAACTTTAATTAAACTAAAAATATTTATAAATCGCAATGTATTAAAGGAAAGAGGAAATGAGCTTATTTGGTGAATCACTATTCATATATACATACAGTATTTGGGATTTTGTAGTTTTTCGATGAACGCGTTGACGATCGAATAAAATTCGATTCGATCGCTACACAGAGGGTGAAGGAAAAAAATCTATTTTGTATATTATAATAATAATATGAATAAACCATATTATTAATTATACTTATTATATCTTATAAATTATTATTATAATTATTGTTTGCGTTACTGGAGCTGCATTGCAATAACAATCATAATAACCAATCGACAAACAATTGAAATATCCGAACGGCGATTATTATTCCACAAGTTGAAAAACGATTGCGATGGTCAGCGGTCGTATTGTACGAATATCATAGTAAAATTATGGTTTTAACTTGCACATAGTGTGGATTTTGATCGTAAAATAGAATATATGAAATACAATATCGTGTGACATGACGTAATTTATTACAGGACGGTCGTAATAATATATTATAACGTTTATGGCGGTGAATATTTGAAAATAGAAATTAACGGTTTGTACCTAGGGTTCTAAAATTTCATGAAATTTATTTTTTTGAAATATTTCATGAAATTTTTCACGAAAGTTTCATGAAATATTTCATTTTTATGAAAAAAAAAAGAAGATAGTTTAAAAGATATAAATGATTATATACATTTAATATTTATAAATTATAACCAAATTCACTATTATAGTTATCTTTACCTATATTATTTAACCTTTATATAGTACTACTACTGCCTTTTTTGGATTCAAATATAATACAAATATAAAATTTATAAATTTTTAATATAGTAAGTTTAATTTGTATTATAATTTTTTAATTATGGGATATGGTCTAAATGGCTATATATTATACTTGTATATTATTATTAATTAATATATATGTATTACTATTTAGTAATTAATATTATAATTTCAAATTATAATAATCAAAGGAAAACCAAATTATATTTAAAAAAAAAAAATGATTATTTTATTTATGTAGATAAAAGATAACAGTTCATTTATACTTTAAAGTTAAGATGTAAATAACAAAACATACCAAAACCTCAAAATTATTTAAAAAAAAATATTTTTCAATATTTCATTGAAATATTTCAAGAAGGGTGAAAATTTCAAGTTTGAAATATTTCACACTCATAACCCTATTTGTACCTATTAGTTTTTTGACATTCCGATGTAACATTATGAATACACCGTACAATTATATTTAATAATATCATATTATAATGTTTTAATAGTGTTTTATATTAAATTTAAGACTGTAATATTTCCATATACTTTACTTGAGCATTCGTGGACGTTTACATACGTAAGTAAATAAATAAAAATAAAAACTGTACAATGGACGTACAAACTACATGATGATGTGCCTATTTCGAACGGATAATACCTATATCGGTTAATAATTTATCCACACAAAACGGTATGCTGAACTCAATTTAATCTTCGATCGACCGCTAGAGGTAAACATAATTCCTCACCTTTCATACATTATCGTTCTAATGACTATCAGAAAATCAAGTTTTTTTTTTCATTTAATATGCTTAGCATAGCTGTTGTTATAATGTTTATCTAACTTAATCTGCTTCCTCTATTGTTATGTTCTAAAAATGTATTACAAAACTCAAAAAAATAAATTTTTAATTTTAATTTTTTTGAGGTTTTAGTTTATCTCGCTGCGAAAAATGTTGATGGTATAAAAAGCACGTATGTAAAAACCAATAACTTTGAATACTTGTCAAATACATTTGTTTGTTTTTTTTTTTCACACATCAGAATAAAATCGCAATGTGTGTCAGAAATTTTATCGTCAATTTAATGATCTCCATCGAATCGCAAACAATATTAAACAATCACACCATCCAGAAGTTTGTTGTTCAAACTGGGAAAACTCTTTGCGCCACATGATTGCATTTCATCGTCAACTACACACGGACAGAAATGGGTCGAGGGACAATTTTTTTAGAAAAGTTTTTTGTGGTTCACGTCATAACAAATAGGTATCGAACTTCATTGTACTGTCGATATTTCAACTAATTTAAACAATACTGCTACCTTTATGGCTGGAAATCGAAAACTTATCGTTATGAGAACATTAATATACGATACAAACCAAAATTATAATATATACACTCACAAGTAGTTTTCCAAATCAATTTATACGAAGGGTGTTTAATTTTACATAAGTGCTACACTTGTCCTCTATTTGCTTAATCTAGTAAGTGTTAGTGATTTTGAAAAAAAAAAAACAATTATTTTTATATAACTTTTTAAGTCTATAAATAATATTATAATACTTAAATGTTGCAAGCAAGTTTTTTTACATGATTATTATTATTGTTATTTATTTTTAAATCATAAGTCATATAATAATAATTATCGATGGTTACAGTGTGTTCATACTAAGAGATACCACATTAAATATTTCAGTTTGATGAACATGTAAAGAAGTGGTGTTTTGGCGGAACGAAAAGGAGTACCAAAATATACATTTACAGACAAATTTCAAATTGTTAACCTTTTCAAAATGCATATAGGTTATGTAAATTACTATTATTACTATTTGGAAACACTATTTTTGTAAAAAAAAAAATCCAATTAAAAAATTATATCAAATTAAATTTAACAACGATCTTGAAAACATTTGAACTATTCAACTTATATTTGAAAATTGAACTAATATCTCCGACAAATTTAAATAACTGTCATAAGACATAAATAATTTGTTACCACAATTTACTCACATTTTTTATATTTATACTTTTTTGGATTAAAATAGCCAAATATTGAAAGTAATAATAAAAATTAACATACCTACTAAGAAATTGAAACTAAAACGTATTTATTTCCAATTATTAGTTTTAACTAAATTATAAACAACTATTCAATGATTTTACCATATTATTCTAAACACGTTTCCAAAGTTTAAAAATTCTATTTTTGAGACGTTTTTAAGATCTTCTCTCAAACTATGAAAAAAAAGTGTTTATTTATAACATCTGTTTATAGACAGTTACAATATCAAAGATATTATTTTGATTTTCGATCATAAGTTGAATTATTCATATTTTGTCAAAAATATATTATTCGTTAATATCAAGTTTATTCATTAATTTCATTTAATAATTTCGTAATCACACATTTTTTTGTTGGTTTTTTTGTTAAATGGTAATTATGTTAAATTTTAAAATCCGTTCTGGTTTCTAGTAATGCTGCAATTATGCCAACTAATTCTATATAATATTTCAGTGGGTAATATATTACAATTTGCGAGTTAATAAATCTCATCATAACAAACATAATATATTAATAATGTAATTAATAAGTATTCTCTTATGCATTGCATGGAATGTGGTAACATTTTTTAATTTCTTTTAAATCCAATTTAACGCCGTTTAATTCTCTCTCTTTAATGAGGTATTAGTATGCAGCAACACACTCAGGTAACGCTCGTGGACCCAAATACGTATATTAAAAACAAAACAACACGAACAATAACAACGTTATATAGGAATCCAATAATAATATGATAGTATTATTTGCGTCACATCCAGTTAAAAACAGCACCGTAATTTATATGAAAATAATAGTTAATACGTCACAGGCGTAACCTACAACTTAACTGTTGTAGTTTCAGTTGTTGATGTTATAATATTATAATTACGTGTCGTATCCCCTAACTGTAGGCTGTAGAAAGGTCGACCTCGATCGCGGGATAACATTCTGTAGTATTATATACTTCCATCCGTATCTTGTAAGTTTCAAACGGTGAACGATATAATCGACCCGACAATATTAATACAATATAGTTAATGGACTGGAAATTACATTTCGGAGTCCTGCGAGACATCACGTCTACGGCCCAAAACACCGTATTTAGACTTATATATTATATAGGTATTATGTAGGTACCCAATACCTACATAGTACCTATATACAGACACATACCGAGGCGACTGTGAGTACCATAATGCAACGTATTAATATATAATAATGTGTTATATCACTTTTGACGAACATCGGTATTCCGATAAAATATATTATCAAGAATACTCTTCTTGTCGTAGGGTTGTTTATCACGTAAACGATATCGCATAGTTTATAATAAAGGTATTACACATTATAATGGATATGACATGTACTATATTATATTCGACGAACAGTCGTGGGTCGCGTAATAAACGAATGAGCTTCCGAAAACGACCACGACGGGTGGTGTCGAAGCTTCCTTTTTTAAACTCATGCCAAGTTAGAATAGGTGTATGAATATACTTGTGCATATAATTATTTATTGTTGTATACATTTTTTACTATATGTTAAGTTAAGATATCAGCACTGATAGATCAAGACGAACTCCAATATTGATTATCTGTTATCACTAAATTCAATTTTAAAATTTAGTAATATATTATCAAAAATAAAGAATAGCAAGTACCAAAAATATTGGTAATGTATAAAATAATATTCTAACACCAGTGTATATAAACAATCACTAAGTACCTATTTAATGTATCGATATAGTGAGCTAGTTAGCTAGTAGTAAATATGATTTAATGGCCCTTGATTTGTTCATTCAATTTTAGTAACCCATGAATTTCATACACTTTTAATGTAATTCTACACAAGACTACTAGGAGATTTTGCGTGAAACGCTTATCACCCAGTAATAACCCTATTATGGGGGTGATTTGAATGGTTAAAAATGGCACCACTTTTCGTGCAAGTGCGTAGGTATTGTTAATTATGTAAAAAATATTCGATAAAACCATTTTTTTTTTTAATATTGAGTATATAATATAATAATATCGATAAATCCTGTGAATACTTCTTCACTCCTTGTACTCGGTGTGATGCAACACTGAAAAATTATACTATGGCAACGAAGGAACGAGCGAATAATCATTCGCGAATTATCAATCAAACCGTTTGTAGGGGAAAAGGGTGTTGGACAGAAAATAGAAAAAAATCATTTCGAATGACAAATCAGTATAGTGCGTTTACAAATAAAACGATAACCACCCGACGGATGATAAATTAAGTGTGGCTAACCGCCGCTCGTTGTCTAATCCGCTATCAATCACTAGGCCAATATGGTGCAACGAGGGATGCGTGCAAACTACCCACCGTCGTCGACGCCACTGGTACTATATACATAAACAAGTGTACACGACTACAACACAAACAGCTACCATTACCGTGGTATATAGCGTGGTATAAACATATAATCGACGATAGTACACGGAGTGCACATGTCGCCACACGAGTATATGTGCACGATGAGTATACACATAGGATCCAACGAACGCGGGTTGTGGTGTGTAGTAAAACTCTGAACGGGTACATTTGCGTTGTACGCCGTATATTGCATACATATTGTTTATAGGGGTGGTGTGACAAACAACGATATATATACGTAAATTATGTCATTTTCAATTATTATTATTATTATTATTAATGTACATCCGTGGCCAGAGAGAGAGGGTACAGCACCGTCAAGGGATCGTCCGTCCAGTTAAATTATAATATAATAATATTATAATATGCGATGGACTTTTGAATAAACACATATGCACACGTCGTCGGTTCAACGATTTGCCAATTGCCTGCGCTGATAATATTTTATATGACGTATTTTAATTTTTAATCCCAAAAAGCGTTACTCCGATGATGATATTCATCCGTCACACGTTCCACCACTCCCCGCAGTCGCCGACGACATCCTATGCCGTTACACCGTATCCCGCCGTTTGGACGGTTATATATTATTATTACTACGTAGGGTATCTACCCTTACCTATATAATCTCACGATTGACGAATTTTTTTTTCACTTATCCGATTATATTTATTGTGGAACCGCGACTATTTGCGATATTTTTTCTTCACGCCACGACACTAATATAATATTAATACATTGTATACCTAACTATTATACGACATATAACAGAAATTTATTGATAATGATGATCAGTTGCGATTTTTGATTTATTTCACGTCGGATAAGTGACCATCAAATCAATTCATTTACACTTCGGAAATCCAAATACTTTGTTCAGTAAAACACCGGGTGAGAAAAAACACAATAATATAATAAACGTAACTAAACCTGTATGCGATAATTTAAAATCAAAAAAACCAGGAAAAAAATGTTTTTTTGAAACAAATTAATTTTTATCTGAATAATAATAAATTATATTTTTAATTTTAATTTTAAGAAAAATATATTAATACTTTTAAATTTTCATCGACATTCAATAAATTATAGCTATTCGGACTGTACAGTGACGTCCGTATGCTTTAGTGATAGAGTTTAATTAAACCTTTGACAAAGATAATATTATAAATAATTGTAGTGTCCGAATTTCCCTTAAAACAATCAATCGCGATAACATATTATTCGGACACATAATAATACATTTCTTAATTTGTATTATTATAAAAGTTCTCAAATAATTGATTTTTTTTTTAAATTTTCAGTCGACAGATTTTTATTATAAACTACGGTTCTACAATCAGAACAATAAAATATTTTATATTCATATGAGGAATAACAAGTAAACTAAGTATTACTTATGAGATATTAACAGGTATCTATAGACTGTGCTACACGTCTTACACAAATAATCTAATAATGTGCACGCCTATTGGAAATTATTGGAACCTCTATTTTTGTATATTTATATTTAATTTTGAAATTTTTAATGCTGAGTTCGTGGCTAACATTATAACTATTTTGAACCCTTTCAAAAACCATTCGCACATTGGCCTGTTGAACTGTTGTTGTAAGTTCCAACATAAATTTGAATGGAAAATACAAGGAGGAAGATATAATAAACTATTTTCAACAATAATTGTATACGAAAATCCGTCAACTCAATTTGTTGGATGGTTTCATACAACTTCCTTATACATTGAATGCAAACTTTGCGCATCTAGCTTATTCATAATATTATTAAAAATCGTTATACAATCATAGATAATAATATTATCGTTAGCTTGTAAACATTAGATTATTATTATAATATTACGAGACATTAGAGAACTGTTAGAAATTCATAATTTACATTTTTACGCTACGCGAACGTCATGTTGGTTTCGAGGACTTGTGACTTATTTTATTAAAAATGTTTCCGTCCCGCGTCCAGAGAACGGCAAAACTTACCGAAAACCTTTCCGGCAAACTCCGCCGCGTAATTAATGAGCGAGACAAGTCCTGCGCGCGCTGTCCCCGCGATATTAATGCGTTTTAAATGAACCCTCCTCACAGACACCTGTAAAACTAACGACTTTTTAATACCTTTATTACGTATATATGTGCGGTAGACGTAAACGTGGACATCCCGTGAACTCGGCGCCAGGGTCTTCGCATTTAAATTCAAAAATAAAACCAACGATGTCGGTCGACCGAATGCATCTCGTCAAATATCTCAGTCCATTGGCGGTCGGGGGGGGGNGATGGTAACGTGCTTAGGTCGGTAGTATTTATACAGTGGGTATTATTTTTTTATATACGAAACCATTTCCGTTAGTTTTTTAGAATGTGGGCTACTAGTCCGCTAGTGGGTATTATATTACGATGCTTAACGATAAAGCACTCTTGCCGTTATGTTTTCGAAATAGTTTGCTACATGAAACGGATTACGAATTAATATTGTTTTATATTGAATAAAATTATAAAAACGTGTCATTTTGTTCGTGAAGTAATAAGTTCATCTTAAAAAATAAATAATATTAAACGTGTTGAATATCAAACACTATATTGTATTCAATGATACGTAATGTGTCAACTCGTACATTATAGTATTGACCTATTTAATCTGAAGTATAAATGTGTTATTATTATAGTTGTTTAATTCAAAAAAGAGTAAAAACTACATAGATAACGTAATAATATTTATTTAAACGCGTACATACGCGTAATTTATATTCAGATATCATTTGGGTCATGTTTTGTGTAGGTATTAACCGAGTTATTAATATTAACTAATGTTTAAATTAAGCTCTTTCAGACTCGTGATAAAATTATACTTTTTAATATTAATGGCTCAAAGGACGTTTGAAGTCTTAACGTTCGAGATTTATATCATTCATAGTCGATGTGGAAAAATATGAGTTATTTACGATTGCGGTGTTAATATAATTATTACATACATTATACATAATATTATAGCATCCAAATAGACAACACGATGTCTAGTAACTTTTAAAATGTGTGACATAAATCTGATTTAATTCTAATTGCGAAAATTCTAACTCGACAATATTATTAAATATGATTTCAAAGCTTCGTGTTGGACTAATTAACGCTTATTTTGTATTATACGATTATAATTACTACAATTTTGTCTCATAAGATGTCGTTCTAAATAAATTATTCTTATTAAACACAGAACTACTTGATAGAACATTAAATTCTACTTATCTATATGTATTATTTTAATTTAATGTGAACGGTATAGTAATATGGTCGCAACGAAATACAACATGACCACAATCACAGTCGATGTTTTTATTTTCTTAAGTGTCACGTATATTATAATTTCCACGATGGTGTTTTGTACTCACGGTAATTCGCCTTTTCTCGTTAATATTCCTTATATACCGTGGTAATTATTATAAAATAATTTTTTTTACCCTTTTTAGTAATTGTTATAAAATATTCTTTTGGATATATAGGTACAACGATATTACTATACGCTTTTGTCGAGTTACGCTTCGAAAACGGAAACAACAAAAAATGTTGCATGCCATATTTTATTAAACTACCGATCCAAATTATCATTAAATTAATAATATAATATTATCTACGTAGATATAGAACGATTGCTTTAAAGGTAAACACTTATTTTTAGAAAAATATATTTTTTTATATAACAAAAATTCATTATAAGAAAAAACATGTTTGTAAAAACGGGTAGTTATATAATATTAAAAGTTTAGTCTTGTAGAATACGAGGTATACGAGGACTACCAAAAATTTTAGTTCACTTATTCACTGTAATCTGTAGAGAACTTAAAATCGTTTACTCATAAAGTCACAACTAATTAACAACTAGTAGTTCGAGATTCTGTCATTCAAAAAAATGTAAAAAATAAAAAACTTGAATAACCTACCAAAAAGAAGTATTTAAAATACGAAAATATATTTTTTTCAAATATGTAATTTTGTGTAGATAATATAATGACTTTAAAATATCGTGTACGTTACATGAGAAAAGAGCGTTGACCTTCAAAATAATCATTCTGTGGCCCATATAATATTGTTATACACTCAGATGTTTTATTAGAATTGCCATATTTGGCTATCGTTATTGTATATATTATTATCATCAAATATAATATAAGTGTGTGTAGGTATCTACAGGAAAGACGGAAAATGTACCTTTTATACGGAAAACGTTTTACAGGGAAAACGCGGTTTTACCTGCCTAATATCTTTAGGGTACGGTTTTCATGTATATAATATTATTGTGTATGTATGAGTAGGAATACTTATTTATAATGTATAATATGCGATATCTACTTCTACCTAACCAAATTAATCTGAACAGTCGTAGTGTGTGTTGAAAACACGCTTGTGGTTGCTGTAAGCTATGTACATAATATACCGTTCGATTATTATAAATTTAATATGTACTACAAAAAATAACAACCTACGCATGATTTATATATTTATTATAATATAACGTATTAATACTGATATTATTATTATTATTATTATTATAAAGAAACTAGATATAAATACGTATCGATGATTTTGATGCTTTTTTATTTATTATTATTATTTAAAAGTATCGTACAACTTTAGGATTTAGACTTCGTTAATATTTTAACACAGATTTTGATATAATTCTATTCGTGTTGTTGATAATACAATCGATCCGAGATAGCGGTAAAAATAGAATTTGCACAAAAAAACGTTTGTCTCAATTATTGTTCAAAATTATTAGAAAAAAAAAATAAAGGTACACTTGATATACTAAAAATGCAATCAAGAAATATATAGTCTTTGTGGTACCGCAAAATGAGTAAAATTCTTGTTTTATTTGTTTTTGTAAATTTTAACTGCAATATTTTTTTATTTTCCCTCATTTCATACTAAGAATTAAAGTTGATCGTGACCACACGATACCGTATGTAAAGATTCCAAATAAATACTTCTTACTAAAGAACTCAAATCAAAGTGAATTATTTATATTTTATACTATTATGTAAAAGGTATTAGGTAATATACGAAAAAAATTTAATACACTTACATTAAAAATACAAGTCTTGGCTTGAATAATATGATGACAACCAACTTAAGATGAAAACAACAATATAATTTATAGAAGTGGCTATTTTTTATTATTATTATTATTCACATTAATAATTATTTATGGTAGATAAAGAGTAAAAAATCAGGTAATTTTTGTAATGAATGAATAATGGTAGGTAGTCAATCATTATAATAATAATATTATGGTAATATGGTTTTAAATTAATGTAAATGACGTATATTATGTTTTTCAATAAAGAAAAACTGATAACACGGCGTGTTGAATAGGCAATTTAGCTACACCACTTAACCATTGCTTTCCTTTTGTGCACTTAAGATTTGTTGTAATATAATACCTTTATTCTTTTATAGATTATGCATTTATTTTGAATTTTCATATTGCATAAAAATCTTAAGTTTATATGGTTTGTAATAGTTTTTAGTTAGCGGTAAATCTAACTTAAAAATAAACAAGCATATAACCACTTCTCCATTAAAAGGTAAAATAAAATATACAATATTAAATTTTAATTCAATAATAAGTTACACATTAATTATAAAATATTACAAACTTAATTGTTCAAAAGATAGAAATATCATATTTTCCACATTACTTTAACATAACTTCTATACACCTTATTCACTGGAGGATATTTTTGCTGTTATAGTTTGACAATTCATATTACCCTAACGCTGGTTACTACAATATTATGATTCCATTTTAATTCATTAATATGAATGTTTGTCCACGAAAATGCACACACACAATGTATAGCGGCGTTTAAAACGTGTGTAGTCATATGTTATTATGATTATAAATTTATAATAATTTTAATAATTTATTCGTTTTTTTCGCACTGGTATTACACGATCATATGGGAAAACAAGCAAAGTCCACCCTATATATTTGTACACTGCAGATGATACCTGTCTAATATTCACACGATTCATGGTCGCTATACTATGATTGTTGTAATCTCGTCTGATATTATTATAATAGTGTAATATCTTTCGTTTGTGCAGACAAATTATTTGCTGTGCTGTTGACACATGGCAACCTTTTTTTTTTTGTCCATGCGTCGACAGCTCACACGATTCTTCTCGAACACCGCCTCGAATTAATATGCTCGGCCACGTGAACGAATAGCGTTTAGTTTACTATTTATTATTATGATAATTATTTTTCAGCCAGTCAGGCTAGGTGTAACAAACAACGAAATAATCTACTGGTACAATCAACTACCTACAATTAACGTGAGATAATCTGTCTGATAAGCGATTGACGATCGTTATTATGACGTAGCTATCTTGTTTATTCGTTAAAGCTTATAATGAGTAATTGGTCAATCTTGATCATTTCCTCTTCCAACTTATCTTTGAAAGTGACTTTATTTTTAATTATGATTATTGCAATTTTCTAAACTACCTATATATTTTTAGAAAATAGAGATCATATTTTCAAATACTTAGATATCAAAACCATTCAATAAATGTCTTGTTTTGACAAATGTTTATGGCGGAAATAACGTATTATTAGCTGTAAATCGAAGACAAAAATCCATTTGAAAATATCGATAAATATAAATAAAAATTCAATATTAAATAGTTTATGAGTGATTACCTAACTTTAAATCTAAATATTAATGGTAATAATTCGTGATAATAATACATTTTTTGGGGGGTTTGTTTACAATATTAAATTTAATATTACATATATATTTGAAATGTTATGTAAACCCATAATTAAAAACTATCATACATCTTATTTAACATTAAATTAAATATCTCAAAAACTACGATTTGTATGCAGCCACGGTTAAAAAAAAAATCACTTGCTTAACGTTAACAGTGTACAGAAATATTTTTATCTGGAAAAATAATTTCGAAAAATTACGGTATACTCGTAAAAATAAAATTTCTAAAGTTAGAAACTATAATATTATTAGGTAAACATTCCAAAAATTAAATTTAAATTAAATGCTTATTTAAATTATATAAAATAATAAGAGGTTAGAGGATGAGCGTGCTTGGTCAATCACCCTATATTGACTTATAACCATGGCTATATCGACTTATAACCATGGCGCCTGCATGGTCGTAAAATGAGAAATAGTTTTCTATATATACGACCCGCTGTTAGTATACTCACTGCTATCTATAGGTGAGGGGTGTAGGGTTAATTTGTAAAAGGTCAGAGGTTTGTCGTTAATTTGAACGAAATAACTACGTCAAAAATTATTACATCATAAAAATCGATCGCTGAAAATTGAAAAAATATTTTTTGGTGGTTATATTGTATACATTATAGTAAATATTTAAAACGCTTAAATATTCCAATATCTTTTAAATTCACCTATAGGATCTTAAGAAATATATTCAAAATTTATTCGATCATTCGAAAGTTGTATACCTTTATCATAATAATAATATAAAATATTATGTCATAATGCACGTTTTCATCAGTGTATGACATGTTAAATATTATAAAATTAATTTTATGGTCTACGCTACAACGATATACTCGTAACTAAAATAATCAATAAAATGTTTATACTTGTATGAAAAATCGTTAAATGTTTTTAAAATTATCGACCATCAAATTATAAAATAATCACATTGAATTTTGTCATTTTACGTCTTACATAATCTATCTACAATTAAGAAAAAAAAAATGTCATCTCTAAACATTAACGTCATATAATTTTATATAATTTTTGTTAGTTATTCAGTATTTTTCAAACTATATCTCGATATTGATTTTGATCAAAATGAAAAAAAAATGTGGCTATTAAAAATGTTCCTAAAATTATGTTTTTTTGAAACATACCGAACTACATAGTGCCAAAATGTCCATAAATGTATTGCTGTACCAACGTTGTATCATTGACATCGAATCAATAAATTATATTTTCTGCAATAAAATAATAAATAAATAATAACAATGGGAAAACGTCCGTTCATAGTATGTATCAGTATTATTGTGTTTACCGTCTCGACTGCGATATGTCAATCCGAACGCATTGAATTCGATTATTAATTATTATTGTTTGTGTTTAATTTTAGACCCATAAATCATACATAATAGTATAATACAACGGAAACCATATTATTGGGAAGTCGACGCGCTCCCGCCTGTGCTTACCTTTGCTTGTTTTTACGTCATCGACCGTGTTTACATTTTACGAGTACACGTCCGTAAAAACGTTTCGCAGATCACGTACGTGCTCCGCAAAAACATCCGGCTATGTGTTGTTATAACGTTTAATATAATAATATTGTTAGATAACAATCTGTAAATATTCACGAAAACGAGAAGACAAAAAAACAAATTGATCGTAAACTGTATTGTGTTATACACAGCATATTAGGTATATTGTTTTTTTGTTGTTTTTTTTTACCGGAGTACTACGGTACCGCTGAAAAATGAAACTTATCTCATTCCTCGACTTTATTTCTTTTTACGAGAATATAATATTAATAATTCTTAACCTTTTTTTTTTCGGGTAACTAAAGCGATCGTTTTACTTATAATTTTAGATTTTTAACGGAGCTGGGGAGCCATATTGTTTGTACAATGACGTTTACTTTGTTTGTTTTTTCAAGGGCAGTAAAACAGCTCAAAACGTTCCGTGCTGTAGCACCTCTGTACACTACCTATGTATACAGATTGAAAAATGAACGCAGATTGCATATTAGAGTGGTCGTTTTTTTAAATTATATTTATTTAAAAGTAATTCAATTTGCTATCCAAAAATGTTATTCAAGTTGATTAAAACCACTATTTGACATTAACCATATTTTAACAAGGCACCAAAAAAACTTAATATATATATATATATATATATATATATTATTTTAAGTATATTATTATTTACTATATTACAATCATCAAATCAAATACAATTTCGACTAGCATCTTTTTTAAATTCGTATATACATAAGTTCGTGTAAGTCAGTTAATTTGAAAGGCGCGTATTCGATTTGTGTAAAAATATACTATATTATATAATATTGATTCTGTAAACTCCTCGTTTTATCGCATTTTAATCAATTAATTAAATTTGTATTTAAAAAAATAGAACCAACTTTGGAGGAAGAAGAGACGGGATGCGATCATAACTTAAAACAAAACGCGTACACACACAAACGTAATAAAAAAATAATGATAAAATAATTTATTAAATTCATTGTATCGTGCTCAGGAGTTATAATAATAATTATTAATATTATTATACCATGAACGTGATAGCCCTCTGTCTCAAAACCACGGGACAACGTTCATGTAAAATTTAAATACTACACAGTGTGATACGGATGCATATTTAAAATAATCGTTTGCCGACAGCAGTTTGCTTCGTCGACCCGTTTCTGAGCTTGAATTTTACGTTATTATTATAATAGCATGTTAATCAGCTATTTGTCGACTAATAAGTTACATTAACGCTTCAAGTCATAATAATATTATATCCGTCACATATCCTTATCATAATTGTACCATCATTCGATTCTGAATATACTTGATTATTTATATAATATATATTATTTTTGTCAAATTTACTGCTCGCGCACAACCGAATTGTGTACTAATTATTAACTCTTCGAGTGTTTTGTTTCGTGAATTTACTGGGTCAAGTACAATTATTCCTATCTTGTTTTCTTCACCACCCTTGCTCCTTGGTACCAAACTGTACTTAGACATATACAATTTTGTTTTTGTACGTTTTAGTCGAATTAAAATAAAATTCTTCACCAAGTCAAACAGTCGCAATTAGTCGTCAAAATGATCGTTTCCGGGACAAACTATTCTTTTAATAATAATAATTAGTTCCGTCGACGCCGTCTAATTAGTTTTTACAACAGCGATGCCGGCAGCGTTACATTAATAGATATGATGTGCATTTTGAATTTCGATTGTTTTGCTCGAAACCTTATTAAGACTTACACATAAATTTAAGACCCATTCATACAGCAGAACGCGACCAAAACAACGCAGGATGTCTGCAGTGCATAAACTTTTCGTGCAATTAGATAACTTTTGGACTTTTATTAAATGCGCGTGTCTACCCGTGAAATGAAATAGACGCAGTGTACCTATATGTACATATAATATGTGTGTGTATTTAAATATATCGTGGTCTGCTGTTTCGGAGGCAATCATAGATATACCATAACCAAAACGCCCCCACGGGATGGGTAATATATAGGTAGGTACATATTTAGCAATAATAATTATAGGCACGCATGCTCTAAGTTAAAAGCTATCCCTTTTAAAACTACCGGTTAGGAACACTGCAAATAAAACAAAACAATAATATTATATCAACATAACGATGATCGACAGAACGATAAAAAAATAATTATCAACTTCGGAATTTCATATGATATAATATTGCAAAATATAAAGGTAGGTATACACTTTACATTTTTTGTCGTGTTGTAGTCATTTTATGTGTCGTTATACCAAAAAAGTCTTCTAATAAGTGTATTTTTATAATTTCTACGTAACTTCATCGAGTGTATATTATAATTCTATGATAGTAAAAAATGAAGACTGAAATAAAGACAGAATATTCATACTTGAAATTTTTTTTGGGAATAAGAGAATATTTAATATTTTTCAAGATAATAATATACTGTTATATTTTGTAAATTTTGAAAAAAAGTACAAATGTATTTTAATTTAAAATCATTATCATTAGTTTTACTACTGAGCAATATTCTACATTTTTAATTATTTATCATCTATTTTTTATTTTTATTTTTTTAAATTAAAAATTGTTTTAAGTTTGTTGCATTGATTTTCCAATGGTTTTAACACTTTTAGTCATATTGAGGTCTATGCTTTTGGAACACACGTAATGACATTCTTAAATATTATCTAGTCAAGGCGCCGTTCTTTTATGTATGTTTTTGCTAAAAAAAAAAATAATAATATGTTGTATACTAAAGTTAACTTTTGTAATTTTAATCAATTTTACTCAAAGAATATAAGTAGAATATATACGTTGTAGATTTTCTCAGAGTATATTAACATCATATTTTTATTTTTTTTTATTTTTAGTAAACAAATCTTTACTCTAGTTACAACATAACTACATAAGTTTGGGTCGAATAACCTAACATTTTTTATGGACTCTGTAAATTATAGCTCTGTGCGCTATATACCTACAGTATAGGTACCTGTTAATATTTCAATACGGAAAAAGAACTAAATAATTTATGCTTATTTAAAACTAATTATTATTGGTACATTTTTACAGTATTAACTCGATTTTTAATTTAATTGCTTTTAAACGATGGTATGAATATTCTATTATATTAATCTACAAATGACTACCGATTTTCGTTCAACGTTATAAAGATTGTAAAGATATTTACTAATTGATCAGTGATCACTGACGTAATATGAATATAATATGGTGTAGTATACTTAGATGTATATATTATATGCACTCATTTGTGTTTAAATACGATTTTAAAATATTTAATTCGTACACTCAATTTATCTTTATTCCGTACTCACATAGGTATTAAAATAAAAATATTTTTAAATTGTTTTTCTAACGATTTTCAAAGGCCAGTACGCAAACTGAAGATACCATTACTGTATTTACAACTTAATATAAATATTGAAAATTCCAAAATGACGTCAGAAAATTCCTTCAATATTGGACCCCAAGGTCCCGAATAATGAAAAAAAAAGTTGTAGTATTTAATAACCATAATCTTTATTCGATGAATATTTTTTAGTAATTAAAGTTTTAATAAAGTTAAAAATCCTAAACTTATATACAAAAATAATATACATTGTAATATATTGTATAATATCTTTAATGTTTTGGTATAAATAACGAGAAAATGTTATAATAATATTACGTATAATCATTGACTATACCAATGCTATAAAAACCAAGAAATTGTTGGAATAAGCTTTTAATCTCATATTTACTAAACTAAATAGAATTAATGCACAATTACTTTTTTATTTTGTTACAAATGTAGTAAAATATTAATTAAATTATCAATACATTTGGATAAAATATATAAAAAAATACACTAGGTACTAACAACAAATAAAATGTTTCACTAAAATAATAAAATTATTAACACTTAACATTTTTTCTATTCTATCTATATTTTATTTTTATCGACCGTTTGTCAAAAACTTTTGAATTTTCTATGGTAGATATTTCAAACACTTAAAATACTCTGCAATAATATTTTTGTTGATCACAAAAAAAATCTCGAAATTTCTTTTTTCTAAAAAAACCACCGATCACTTAATCAATGTCATTACTTTTGGTTGTAGCGTAAAATTAAGAAATTTGCCCAAAAACGTGGTATTATATCATATAATATGAGCGGGTATACTTGGCCGCGAATCAAATTAATTTTAATCGTATTAATTACAAAAAAAGTTATGAATCATATTTTTTCATCACCAAGTATTTTTAATTGCCGCAGAATTTATAGTTTAAAAATTCACTTTTTATTTCCAATAAAAAAACGAAATAAAATTATACTTAATATAAAAATCTGATTGGTTCATTTTTAGTTATGCTAATACATTATATTTTATTACTATAATATATTATTATGTTTTACACTACATAGTATATAAGACCAGACAGGAGGTTTCTAAAAATTATCGATCAAAATAACCAAAACTATATAATTGTGAACATTTTTACCATTTTATTTTTTGAATTTTGATTATATTTTTATTTTCGTAACACGTTTATATAAATGTACAATACATTATATATCTATATAATGTATTATATATTATAAAATTACAAATCTAAAACGTTAAATTCAAGCTCAATTTATTATTTTAAAATGCTGTTATACACTTATACTCAGCATTAAATCGAATTATGTTCTATTTTTGAAATTTAAAATCACAAAAACCAAATATTAAATAACTTCTTTCTGTTAATTAAAATTCAAAATTTAAAAATACTTGTTTTAAAAATATTATAATTTTTAGATTTAAACATAAATATGTGATTTAAATACGTTATGATTGTAGCTGATAGAATAATGTTGTGTCATTCAAATAAATTATTTGTTTTTAGAAATTAAATGAAATTGATTTTAGACAGATAAATGTTAAAATGTCGTAACACTTAGTTGAATTTTAACGATCCGTGTACTTTGACCGATTTTATACTCCAGAATTCTTTAAATTATTTATTTAAATTATTATTATTATTATTGTTATGTTTATCTGTTGTCGAGTCAAGTACACAGACAGATTATATTGTTACCGTGAAATTATAACATTATTTATAATAATATTATTATGTACCTGCTTGCTTATTGTGGTCAGCTGCGGAGGCGGCGGCGGGCTAAGGTGACGGCGGCGGCGACGGTCGGGCGCGTGTGTCTATCGTCGGGCGAACGGCGTCCGTACTGAACCACATGCGAGACACGCCGCCACGACCACCCGACGATTTTCCGGGAGCGCAAGCGCCCGCGTCGCGACACGCCAACGCCTCCGACGCTGTACCGGTCAACAAGTCACCACTGTCGAGCGCGCGCATTGCAGTGTCGTCCGCATGGTCTTTCGCTCTCTCCGCCCTTTTGTATCGTTTTACCGTGTACGCTATACGCCCCCCTTGCCCCCACATACACCCCCCTGTTAAAGACCCCCCGAAGGCTGTGTGTGCCTTTTTTTTTTCTTCGACTGGCACATACGATCATTTTTTTATTCGCGCCCGTTCACGTGCGTTTCTCGTCACTACGATTTCATTTAAGAAATTCGTAATAATCTGCTGACGTCGTCTGTCACGGTCATCGGATTAATATCTTTCTTCCGATCCGTCAGTTCCGATCTGAATTATTTCGTTTCCGGAGAAAAGCCGAACATTTTTAATCGTAAATCGAAATTAAATTTCATTGCGAAAAGCCGAAAGTGTACCTACATTTATTATTTTCTTTTCTTTTTCGTAAAATACTCAGTCTTCTCGCTCACTACGTTCGACTTTGCCACTGTATAGGTACAATCACAGAAAATAATAAATACTATCGCTTTTTTGTCTAATAATAATTATGATCAACCTCAATAATACGTAATGTGACCAGTGACAGTCTGACCTAACGGAATATAGGGAACGTTCCCCAGGGACAGCTAACCTATTGGCATAACCTGTTATGACTTGGACGACTGTCCAAAGTATTATCAATTATTAATTCGTATAAAATATTCAATTTTAATATTGAAAACTTTGATGGTTTATTAAAATGTATTATAAAAGTATCAAACATGCTAACTTTAAATTGATGTTTTCTTCTTATTATTATTATTATAATAAATCACTAACAATATTTTTTTGGTTATCGTTTTTTTTTTTATTATATTTTAATAGTTTTCAAAAAGAACATAATAAAGGCTACAGACACCATTACATCATAATATGTTATTTTTTCTAATATATTAGTCATTTTATACAGCCAACTAAATTTAAATTTTAAAATGTTTAAAATACTTAAACAGCATACCATAAGATTTTTTTCAAAAAATACCTCCAAGATAACACTATTTTCCGGACCTTAAAATAAATGTAATTTTTCAGACCGCCCTTGACATTAACACTCTATCGAAGCACGTTTATTATATTATTGTCGCATTTCGTTTCGAGTATATTCGATAAATGGGTTTTCTGGTTGTCTTCGGTTGATGCTGTGCTTTCAAGACACGTGCAATGAAATATTAATTTTATTATAATAAAATATAACCCAATTATGCGTATAATGTAAAGCAAAATGATTATTCACCATTCGTCGATAGTAGTTTTTAAGCGCGTTAGCGTCTCGTGCAATTTACTTTACGTGGAAATCACAATAATAATTATTACATGTTTTACAATTAATCACGTAATAATGTCATAATGTTATCGTTTTGTTGCTGTTACTGCGCCACAATATTGTGAGTGAGGCATTTAACGCCTGAACGAATTTATTATTCTGCCGTAAATGTTTAAAAATGTTTGTTTCCCCGAGTAGTTCGTGTATACATATTAAACATATCATACTGATATGCGTACCGTGTCGCTGGTGTAGGTATACGAGCGTGCAATGCAAAATGAGAAAAGGCAAAACACGAGAAAAGCGTTAATTATAGATAGGAATTGCTTTGTTTTCACCCGAGTATTCTCGCGAGACCACCTCGTTGGACTATAAACGTAAAACAAACTTGAATTTGTATAACGCGTTACCGAGAGAAGGGTTACCTTTCAGACGGTTTAACCGAATTCGAATGGTCGCGTGGTTTTTTTTTTCTTTTGGCAAGTGCTATTTTAACGTTTGTTTTTTTTGGCTCTAAGAAATATTTAATAACTATCAACAAAAAAAAGTTTGAAAAGAAGTAGGTACCTACAATGAAACAATAATTCTCTTTCGCCTACTTACGCATGCGCACTCATTGAATATTTTGTAACTTACTTTCGTACTACATCGAATACTTATCGTACGTAAACGCAAAATTTGATTAAATATAATAATATTATTATTATACACATGTTGTAAAATATTATAGTTTATTCGTTTTTGTGTCTTTTGTTTTTATATCGGAATTTATACTTATATTCACGTGCTATTGGAACCCATATTGGCCCTATATTAATATATTATATCCATTATTGAAGAAAACTGCTAATTTTCAGACTTGCGGTTTTGAAATGTTGAACTTAACTAGTTAATTTTAAATTTAATCTCAGATCCTTTCAGTTAAAAAGGTGACTAGGTAAGATATCTCACTAGAAATTTGTAGGTACAGAGCTGTCGGCAAAGTAAAAACATAATATAATATGCAAAAAATGCATTCTTCGTGTGACTGCAAAAACGTAATCGATAATTTATTTATTTATTTTATATTGGTTGAAACTTGATTAATTACACACTTGGCCAGTCTAATCTAGCAGAATATTGCTTTATAATATTTACACGGTATAATAATGTAGTATTTTAAAAGACGGCGTTATGTTTAGTCTATTTTAATACATCAATACATAGATATTCAGTAACTAGTATACCCGTCAAATCTAATTTTAACGGATAAATAGTTAAATTTATATTTTGGTAATAATAAATACTCGTGTTTGAGATTATAAAACCCTTAGAGTTTAAAATGTTTATATTTTGTATTTTTGAGTTGTATTAACCTATAGTTATATTGCATTATATATTTTAATGGCGTAATTCATACTTATATAATGCATGAGGAAACCAATGTTATTAACAACAATATATTTATGGTCACATTTTCAACTTTATTAACGAGTTCTTGCCAGTGATATTATTTTTGCTCATAAATATTTTATAGTTTGATTATCTAATCAAAGAGTTTTGATGCCATTATCCATAATCATGTGTGTGTGTGTATGTGTGTGTTTTTTAAACAATAGTTTATAATTAATACTAGATTCAAACCATTATACCGATATTATAAATAACACATTATTCTTTAATTTTTTATTTTAAATTCTGCTCGGAATGATTTTAAAATAATATGTGTTTTTATGGTAGTAAAAATTCTCCGATTTACAACATCATCATCTTTTCTAGTAAGAAAATGAATCAATTGTATTTTTTAATAATTGGAAGAAACTAAAAAAAAAAAAAACAAGGAAAAACGGGAATTCTTATGTGAAACTAGTTTTTTATAATATGTTTATTATACTATAATAATAATAATAATAATAATAAAAAAACTAATAAGAAATTTAAAAACCCAAAATTCGGATATTGTATTATTATTGGTTACGTTATCTGCTTATTTATTAAATGTATACTGTGTAGTCTATCGATCTACATGTTATAGCCTGCAGTACCTATACGGTCAGTATGCCTACAACATCGATATTGATCGTTTCAAAATTTAAGATTTAGTTTTGTTTTTTTCAAATTCTGATATGAAGTATGCACCGATCATTTCAGTGGATGTAAAGAGTTCGTTTTTTACGTATAAAAATATTCTGTTGGATGACAATAGAGTTAGTTTCACTACTGAAAATCTAGGGTAATACATGGTAGTTAATTCATTTTTTAATTTAAATTGATATTTCAAATTTTTTATTCATTTTTATAACTATTTATGTTAATTTTTGGTCATACTTTTTTTTAAATAAATATGCTTATTATTTTCTTTTTTAAAACAATCGTATGCTTTTTTAGTTACTTATTATGCTTTAAATTTCAAGCCCTACTCAAAAGTAATTCAAACTGAATATAACAACTTTAAATATGAAAACACATTTTTTTAAATATAATTTCAGTTAATTTTTATTGTAATTTAAATACATTATTTGTGGAAACTTGAAACTTACAAGTACATATTTATGACAAACACCGTTCTTCAGTAACGCAGTACTGACTTATAAGTTAATAACAATAATAAATTATATAAATATATACTTTAAAACAGTTAATCAACTTATTATAATTTACATTCATTTAAGTAATTAAAATACTTTACTAATAATTTACTTTAAATATAGTATAAAATATCTTATTGATTGACACTCGTTTTGAGAGAATTCCAAAAACTAAGGTGCAAAACGAATTGCTTCCCAAGATCCCATTTTTATACGAATTGCGTCCCAGTAAAATTTAAAAACTATACTAATTGCGTCCGATGTCAATACATTATTTTCCTTCCCACTTTAATACAGACTTAGGACTGTCAATAGCAATATTATAAATAGGTAACAGACTTAAATGATTAATTTTGAACAGTATTGTGTATGTATAATATTGTAGTGACTTAAAACTTATAAAAATTGTACATAAGCGCGTATTTGACGACGGTCAGACGGTTTAATTTTAGGCATTTTCCCGACACTATTCGAATTAAACGGACACTAACATTCGACTACTAACTCTACGAGTACTTACTTATAATCAGACGTAATATGAATATAATAATATATCGTAACGTTATCGAAATTATTTGGTATAGATAGATACAATCAGACGGTCTTCGTAAAAATAACTAATTTTAGAGACAAAACGATACATTTAAAACAATTTATATTTAATGTATGTTTTTAAAATTTTTATAATTCTAAGCAACAGATATACTTATATAAAAAATTACCAAAAGTGCTTTAATAACAAAAAAGGTTGAAAAAATGCAAAATAAAAGTTTCATTTTTAAATTCTCTGATGCATGAATCGAATTATATACTTGAAAAGCATTGGCCTATGCTATCCACTAAAAATGTATTTTGCAGGACGCAATTAATATAGTGGTATAGAAAACCCGGGACGCAATTAGTAAGTCACAAATCGCAATTATTATATCGGGGACGCAATTCGTATGCATCCAAAAACTTATTAAATGCATAATAAATAAATACTTTTATAACCATAGAATCGAATAAAATTAGCAATTTACACAAACATAGTTACGAAGGTACACCCAAAGATGAAATAAAGATTTTGTATTACATCGTAAACCAACCTAATTCTCAAAAAAAAATTGATAGTATAATGATTTATAAAATGTTATGGTTAATCGTAAAATTATAATATAATTATAGCGTCCATAAAATATTTAAAATATTTTATTCATCAGGTCATATAATAATTTCAAATGATTAATATCTTTTACAAAGACAAAGTTCGTTCATCATTTAATAAAGTGCATAAAATATATTTCTGCGTTAAAATTTAAATTTACTAACTTTGGTACTACATAGTCCAATTATTATTGATTAATTCACGATCGATAACAATAATAACGCATACACTATACATATTTTATATTTGTATTAATTTAAGCCTGAATATTATTGAACATACGTAGGTAGATGATTTGTTTAAACCTGATCGTTGACCGTAACATACAATACAATATATCGAAATACAAAGTATATCAAAAATATTATGTAAACTCATAGCGCACAGATAAAATACAAACACAAATATGACGCACGTCATATTTTTTCGTTAGTGCCTTTATAAAGTTTTTTTACATCAATATAATAATATAATCAATTATTATATCAATAAATTGAGATCAATCGGTCAGTTATCGTAGTTTTTATTTTTACTTTTGTTACATTTTTTAATTTTATTTATATAATTTTTTTTTCATATTTTTCAGTAGTTATCTTACTTCAAATAGTAATTATTTCTCTCACGTCATCAAAAATATTGTTATTGTTACCACTTATTCATATTAACATGTATTAATACTATTAATATTAATAATATTTCGTCAGCGATTATTACGAGGCTCATATATATATTATGTTATCAATTTGTTAATGGACTAGAATATCGAAACACTCAACTTACGTGAACTTGACCTCTGCAGTTATTATTATGATACTATTATTATCGCACTATATCCATCACAGATCATTTTATGTAAATTTCAACGTGTTATGTGCGGAACGTTAAACATTGGTGATTGATAATGAAGAAGACCGAAAAATTCGATTCGGTAATTTTCGAATTTTTTAAAAATATTTTTCTGTCATCTTTCATTCCACGTATATTCATACTATCCAATGTTTTTATTTTATTTTTATTTTATTCTTTTAAATTCCACAATAAGTTTTTATAAATTATATTAGCTTTAACCCCCATCATAAACCATAATACATTTTCATAATCGGTTTTGTATTTATTAATTCTAAAGATATTGGCGATTTTGCGTTATGAGCAACAAGCTAACCGTCCGCGATTGGCAAGAGTAGTCGGAGCAACTGAATTTTCACGTATTGCATTTGTAATTAATGATGACATGATTCAAATTAATACCATAACAATTTTACTAATTCTCTAATTCACACTCAAAACCATTTTTTTTTTCAAAGTTGTAGTAATATTATAGTATTGAGCTTTTTTAATGACAACCATTATATACACTATCAGACAGATATCCCATATAAGCATATACTGATTGTGTAAGAGCACAATCCTTCGTAACCTATTTTGTTAAAAAATTAATTTGTAGTTTTGAATTATAAAAACATAATACTCCTAAAATTTAATAATAATAGCAATATAAATTTTCCACTAAAAAGTCTGTTAATAATAATTACTATATTATATTACGGTGTTTTACATAGTAGTTTTTTATACAATTCTATTTGTTTGAAAATGCAGTTTTATTATTACAATAATTATGTATAACGTACCAGGCGTACCAGGTGGCAGGTATATATTATGAAATCTGCTAGCTGAAAGCGTGACGTCTCTCGAAGTTTCATGCAGCCGGACGTTGTATAAAATAGACTGAAAATAATAATTTTTACCCTCGGGGAGCATAATATTATTATATTCTGCAACGACGCGGTGCGAAAAACTCACCGACCGACGTCGTATGCACGCCAAAGGTTTCGTTTTTCGAAAAAGGTCAAGCCCGAAGGTGTTAATTAAACCACATGTATGTGATATAAAATATATTTTAAATAATACGATACACATACGCACATCCAGCACGGTACAGTATTATGTATAATATCCATCTCCGTACCTTATATTTTACAAAGCGGACGCGTGTACACAGTATGATGATGATGATCAGACAATAATAATTATTAAAATACGAAATAAAATAAGCAAACAAATTACGATATGAGAGAGGGAGTTACATTATCTATAAATACAGAATGATTCATAAGACATACTCACCCCAGTCATAGTAGTTTAACAATACGCGTTTTGTTCAGATTCTGATATTTAAAACCTTTTATTGTACATCTTAAATAATATTATATTTTTTATAGATTTAACATTGACCATTGAAAGAGAAGTGTATTTTGCCGATACAGATTTCTTTTTTTTCCAACCATAACCACCTATTTTTGGTAATTATTAGTACACTAGAATAATTTTTAAGAACTATAAAACGTTAATATTTCGTATTATCATTAACTAGAAAATAAAAAATACTCGTTAGAATTTTGATTTATACACATTTCATTCATAATATAGTAGCCGATAGGGTAGTTGAAAAATAATGGTGTTTTATGGAATTCTTACTTAAAAAGTTCATCATCAGAAATTTCAATAAATCCGTTGCTAAAGGAAAACACGGAAGCAAGCATACTTCGTGAACCTCCCTAAAAAGTATGTGTATTTATTTATTATATTATATGACGTTGCAGTGTAGTCATTGAATGACCGCAACACACTATTTTGATATTATACACACACTCCTCTTGTATATGTGTTTGAAAACATAAATAACATTATAATTTAACCACAGTCTTGAAATACGGTTTTAATTAACTCGTTGGCTTTGCGTAGAATAGAAATCGCCACCAATTATACAGCGAAACAGCAGGAGTGATGCTGCTGCAGGATACAGACGGTATATCGTATAAGGTACCTACGACGCTTTGAGTCCGAATCGAAATTCGGCTCCTATATCCGTATGTGTATACACAAAGCAATTATATACAAACGAAAATTGCTTAGTTATCATGTTAAATAATAATATACACAGTTTTTCTTTTAAAATCACTCTTTATTAAAAGTTCAAGTTTATTTAGAATTAAATACCAACATCTAATAACAAAATGTTAGGTTCTATGTGAATATTTACATTTTAATTTTATATATAAAAAAAAGGATTTTTCATTAAACCAACAACAAATTTTTCAATAAACATAATAATAACTTTGTATTAATATTTTAATATAAATCTCTTCAGATTAACCTTTGAAACAAATAATTATACAACTAGGTTATGCTTTAAAAGTAACCAATTTTTTCGATATTAAAACATTATTATATTATAATATAATAGTACTTAGTATTATATTATATAGTATGTTTATTATGTACATTGTTAATGGTTATCTGTGAGAATTTACCTATTGTGGTATCTCTTGAAAAACATGGAGGTATCATAATTCTGTTTTTTTCATTAACAAGACTCACAGGACAAGCACTGCCTACTAGTATTTCATATTTTAGTTTAATTTAATATTTCTTAAGATATCGAAGATAAACATTTTGTAGAGTTTTTTTTTCTGAAAATGTTGGCGTTTCAACCTTGTATAGTGCTTTTAAATATTTTTTTCTAGTTTCAAGACAAATAGAGTGAGTTATTTAATACCATAGTGCCAGTGATATCAAACATGTGGCCTGCTAGTATATGATAATGATATTTAATGATAATTGCTATCAGATAGTTTAAGATAGGTTAATATTTGTAATTCTCAATACTAAATATATACACGTATTAAAAAGAATAAAGATTTAATATTTTCTGAAAAAAAAATAAAAATGAAATACATCTGATGAAAATTAACTACTTTAAAATCATTATTTAATACGAGTTCATCCGATTTTAACGAAAAATATTAATACAATCATCACATGCAGAAATTATAATAATTGTATAATTTGTTAATATTTAAATATGTACGTATAATATTTCAAATTCATTTTAAATAATACCAAGGTTTTTCTCCAAAAAATAACTTAATAAAATACGCGCATATATATATATATAATATATATGGTTAAGTTAACTCTTTCGAATTAGCTTAGCTGAAATATATAGTTTTAATGAGATTTAGTGCAATATATCGTTTGTTATTTAATAATATTCATCTAGGTACTTATACTTATTAGTTATTTTACAGTGATCGGAGCTTTGATATATATAAAGAATTAGGCAAGGGGCATAGTTTTTCATACCTAAATTTTATGATATTCCTATAAACTGAAAAAGTCGTGGTATGTTGATACTTTTCAAAAATAATAGATATATTCTTATTTTTATTATGATCATTACAAAAAAAAAAAAAAAAATGAATGAGTACAATACTTATCACACACGTTTACTTCAGTTACATTATCATTGTGAGTATTATTTTTTTAGCGTGATGTTAATACAACATATTATCCTAAGTCATAACTCTAGTTCCGTGTTAACACTCGATAAAATTATAAGGAAATATTGGATACATTATGTATACGTCCCACCTCTCCGGAAAAAGTCAATTTTATACTATGTACTTTGCCACAAGGCAGTCTATCAACACCTGCAAACAATGTTTCGGACCCTTTGCAATATTCCATAATTTATTATATCTGCTTTCGTTTATCTGATAATACTATGTACATTATTTAATATAAATATGTATAATATTATAAAATATATGCCGGGCTTTATAAGGTGATTCTGTTACAGTCAAACACTCATTTTCTTTTATAAATCGTTTAAAACGCCATTTAGGTACCTAACAGAATGTTTTTACATGAATAATTATATTCGTTTGACTTTTTAAAAAAAATTTTTCGCTTTTTGCAATGTAGAATGCATCTTTAATTTCATATTTTGAAGACGAATATTTTTCTGGTTGTTTCAATTTATAAAAATCGAATTTCAAAAAAGAAATTAAAAACTACTTAATAAGTCAATAAGTTTTTATGAACGCATTAGTGAACGAACATTTTAGTGAGTATTAGTCACTGGCCATACCCACTCCATTACGCAATCATTAAGTATCTATATACTTTAAATACTTACAACTAATATTGAAATAACTAGCTTATCTTTAAAATATGTTATTTGGGTAATGAGATTCTACAATACATATTCTACTCAATCAAAAATGTCTCAAAGTAAAAATTCAAAAATAATAATATAAAATATAATTTTTGTTTATAAAAATGGTACACAATAATTTAAAACAGGGGTCTCCAAACTACGGCCCGCGGGCCAGATACGGCCCTCGAACAAATTTTAACCGGCCCCCGGCCCCCATAGGATAATAAATATACGAGATAATATCTAACATTTAAAATTTTAAAAATTAAAAATTATATGTGTTATAATATATATGTATAAACTTTTGGCCCGCTTAGAGATGATGATATTTTTTGTGGCCCTTGAATAAAAAAGTTTGGAGACCCCTGATTTAAAATTATTTAAATAAATACGATATTTCCAAGTACGTTAAAACTATTTAAAAAATGAACATTTGTCTCAAAAAAAAAAATCCTATGTATTTTCTATGGATATGTTTATATTATATATAAAAAAAAATCATAAATGAGGTTCATTTAAAATATTATTAAAATATAACACTATTCTAGAAATATCAAAGGCAAATTTATTTTCGCAAATCGTGGCAGTAAAAAATATAATAGAAATGTTGCAGTGTTGCAGTAATAAGAAATCTCATCCCATCCATCATTCATCCGTTGGCGGAAAATCTATTATTCGAAATTATTGTTTTATTAGTATTGGCAAGAAATGCAACACAAGTAAGTTTAAACCTGTAATGGAACAGCAGCGAATGACTTGCTTGTCATTGTAGTAGGGTAGGCTTAATGTCACCCCACGTTTTACGATCTATGTCGATCCAATACAGGCGGAATGGTATTTTTTTTTAGTTGAAAACGATAAAACTCGATTATCGGTGGACGATGGTATAAATCAGTACACCATAAAAACAGATCGACCGAAAAATTGCATTCAAAATTACAAAAAGTATTTAGTGTTTGAATTATTTTCGTGCCGATACGAAAATATAATAATATTATGCAGGTACATTAGACATTTCTTTAACCTCAAATCATACTTTGAAAAACGGGATTTTTAAATAATAAATATAATATGTACTTGTACTATCGTGGGGGATAAATGTTTAATTTTAATAATGATTATTCAAAAACACACATATCGATAGATGCGAAAAATTGAGATTGAACAAAAAAAGTGGGCAAGTGGGTACCTGGTTTTATGGATCGAGTTTTGATTTTTTTTTAAAACGATATTTTTTAAAATTCAAATTTTTTTTATTAATTATTAATTATTAATTTCAAAACTTTATTATTATTTATAATACTTAAATATATCTAACTAGAATTGAAAACCTACCTTTGTGTACTGAACAATGAAAATAAATGAAAATTTGTTATATTTTTATTTTATAAGACTTTAATATTTATCAAAAAATAAATAATTGTATATTATTTATAAATTTATAATATAATGATATTAAAAAAAAATTGTAGGTAACAAACTGTTTTTTAAAATTTTTTAAGTATATGATTTTCAAAAACAAAAACTATTTAAGACTTATATTTTCAGAAAAAAGTTTACCATGCAGTACAATGAAGTGGAAACTAAAAAAAAACCAAGTAAAATTATTGAAACATCGTTAATAATGAAAAATACTAAACGAATGCATTTCATATCAAGTTAATAAAGTAGGTACTTATCGAAGACATTAATATTTATTTTTGTTTTATAATTTAGCCAGTTTAGGTGTTCAATTCAATACATGTACGAATGTAGGTATATTATAAAAATATATGATATTTTACACGTTTTAGTCTATGATGAGCTAAACCGCTATTCAATGGTTTTTTATGACTTTTTTTTGATAATCTTTTTTTGTACAGTTGAGCGTATCACAAAGAGCATGTTTACCATACCTAATAAAATTATATATTATATATA